>JAJJMA010102734.1:0-34680 GCA_023529015.1 Papaver nudicaule | reverse complement strand
GCACTCAAACCTTCAAGTATGGAGTTCCACCCACAGTGAGTCATGAATCCTCCAACTGCCGGATGATCCAGTATCAGCATCTGTGGTGCCCATTCTCTAATTATCAAGCCCTTGCCTTCCATTCTCTCTTCGAAACCATCAGGTAAGAAGCTTTCATCCTCTTCTTTATTGATAGCTCTGACCACCCAAATGAAAGAGGTTCCAGAATCCTCCAGACCAGCTGCTATTTCTAGCAACTGCGCCTTACTGAATCTGGACATACTCCCAAAACAGATGTAAATAACAGAATTTGGTTTCTTGCTGTCAAGCCAGTCCAAAACTACATGTGCATTGATGACGGTTTTCTTTCCCCTTTGAACTTTATCTATGTTATCCCTGTTTCGCAGGGAAACAGGACCAACTGCCCATGCTCTCTTGCCCATAACTTCGCTGTAATGCTTTGCATAAGCTGGCTCCAACTCGTTGAAGCTATTCATCAAAATCCCATAACTTTTTTGCTCTGCATCTCTTACTAGGTCCCTAACCTCAGTAATAAACCCATTTTCAGCTTTTAAATTGTCGTTTAACTGTAGCCTGGTCATCTCTATCTTGTCCGGAAGACCTGGTACTAAGAATGCCTCTCTATCTGAGGTGATTCCCTCATAAGGCTTTTGACATATTAAGCTCTCCTCAACGCACTGAGAGTAAAAGCTTGTTCCATGAAAGACAAATCGAGGAATGCTAAACTTGCTTGCAGCTTCCGTGGCAAACGGTAAAAACATATCGGCGACAATGAAATCTGGCCTGTGTTCTTCAAGTAGCTGTTCCAAGGGTTCTTGGAGCATTTTCATTGCTAGAAAGAGTTTCGGAACCATATCTGGTGAAGTCATGTCATCAACACTTTCGACTCCTTCAGGTAATCCAGCTTCCGCACCAGGGAATCTAATTTCTTGAATATGAATATCTAGTCCAAGTGACCTCTCTCGATCTATTGAATTGGACAGGATAGAAGCATTCAGGGAAGTTAAGATAATTGTGGCTTTAACACCACGAGCAGCAAACAGTTTAGCCATGTCTATGGTTGGAATCATATGACCGTAAGCTACAAACGGAAAAAAGAAAATGTGAAGTTGCTGATCTACTTCAGAATCCATTTTTGAGTATGGATTGAGATTACAGGTTTGCTTTGCTTCAGTGACTGTTAGCTAATTTAAACACGAAGAGAGAAAAACATGCTCGACTACTAAGATTGTGAACCACAAAAAAGCATGTGGGGGAGATACAGAGATGATGCAGCCTCTTACGTCATGTTTAGTGCCCCCAACCCAATGTGTACTTGGTATCTGTGTAAAATTTCTAACTAGCCCGTGACAACGGTATACTGCTGTTATGTTTAGTTGATTGCATCTTAACCATCTTGGATTCCAGGAATTGGATTACCCCGGAATTGGATTCCCAGGAATCCAATTTTCCCAACCAAACGAGGTGTTAGAGAACAGGATCTTCAGCATGTCACTCATTCCTTTGTAGGCTGACTAATTGTCCAATCTATGATTGAATCCGGTATATTACCTAATAACTTGTCTCTAATAGTTGCTCCTTTGGTTTTTGTTTTAGTTATTTGCCTTTTCCTTTTTCTTGCAGTTGTCCTTTTCCTTAGGTGGTTCAAGATTCGAAATGTAACATGTTAATTGACTTATTTTCCTGCATTATTGAGTAATATGCTGCTGCTGCCAAAAATGAATATCTAGAATCCATTTCTGAGTATTGATTGAGATTACAGGTTTCCTTTTATTAGGGAAAGAGAGAAAAATAAAATAAAATGCTCGACTGTGACTGTGAACCACAGAAAGTTATGTTTAAGGCCCCAATGTGCATTCAAGTTGATGGCTACTGGACCATCTTGAGCTCCTGAATCAAAGCAGTCAAATTTTCATAAGATGACCCACCTTCTTTCACAGCTTTCCTAGCCTTTTCACTGAGCTCTTTTGCTCTTCTTCTCATGTTTTGTGCTTCTTCTCCATCACCCATGAGCAGACTGACCACATTTGCTATTTTGTCCTTCCTTGGCCCTACTTCTTCTGCTTCTATCCAGGAATTCCATTTCTCAACCCCAACTGGGATTCCTATCTTCAGCACCTGAGTGACAAAGTTTTCGTTGTGAAACTGCTCAGCAAAAATAGGCCAAGTGATCATTGGGACACCTGCACTAACACCTTCAAGTATTGAATTCCACCCACAATGAGTCACGAACCCTCCAACTGCTGGATGGTCTAGTATAAGCACCTGCGGAGCCCAGTCTCTAATTATGAGACCCTTTCCCTCCATTCTATCTTCGAAACCTGTAGGTAAAAAACTCTCTTCTGCTTCTTTCTTGATTGCTCTAACCACCCAAATGAAAGAGGTTCCAGAATCCTCCAAACCAGCTGCTATTTCAAGCAACCGAGCCTTACTGAATCTGGACATACTTCCGAAACAGATGTAAAGAACCGATTGTGGTTCCTTGCTGTCAAGCCAGTTCAAAACAAAATGTTCATCGACGGATGTTTTCTTCCCCCTTTGAGCTTTGTCTGCGTTATCTCTGTTCCGAAGGGAAACTGGCCCAATAGACCATGCTCTTTTCCCCAGAACATTTTTGTAATGCATTCCGTAGGCTGGCTCCAATTCGTAGAAGCTATTCACCAAAATCCCGTAACTTTTTTCTTCTGCTTCTCTTACTTGCTCCCTAGCCTCAGAGTCAGACGCATCTTCAGCCTTGAATTTGTCGTGCAATTGTAACCTGGTCATCTCTATCTTGTCTGGGAGACCGGGCACCACAAATGCTTCTCTATCTGAAGTTATAGCCGCATAAGGTTTATGACATATTAAGCTCTCCTCAACGCACCGTGAGAAAAAGCTTGTTCCATGAAAGACAAACCGGGGAACGTTGTACTTGCTTGCAGCTTCAGTGGCAAACGGTAAAAGCACATCGGCAAATATGAAATCTGGCTTGCACTCTTCAATTAACTGCTCAAAGGGTTCTTGCAGCATCTTGATTGCCTCGAACAGATTGGGAACCATATCAGGCGATGTCATGTCATCGACACTTTCAAACCCTTCAGGTAACCCAGCTTCTACAGCAGGGAATTGAAGAACTTGAATATGAATATCTAGTCCAAATGATCTCTCTCGTTCGATAGATTTGGAGAAGGCAGAAGCATTAAGGGGAGTTAGGATAACTGTGGTTTTGACACCCCGGGCAGCAAACAGTTTAGCTATGTCTATAGTTGGGATCATGTGACCGTAAGCTATGAACGGGAAAAAAAAGATGTGAAGTTGCTGATCTGCTTCAGAATCCATTTCTGAACTTGAATTCTCAAATTTTGAGATTACAAATTTCACTTTACTAATATGCTTAAATTTTTTTGATAGTCAGATTTAGTGAAAAACAAAGAGAATGGCAGTCACTGTCCGAGGATGATTGTGATGTGTGAACCACTATAAGCATAAGCATGCTGCAAGTGCAAGCCGGTAAGTATGAATTTCAGTACATTATTGTTTAGAAAAGTGATTCAGGGGCTTCGAAAAAAAACTGAAGCCCCTGGATCACAGTTTCCCCGAAGTAATTTGGCTCTCCCCCTATGTATTTTTTTTTAATACCAAAACTACCCTTTTAATACAATTAATTAACCTAATCTACCAAAAAATTAACCTAATCTAATTTAACCTAAACTAAAAACAAAAAAACTTAAAAAATTTTTTTCCCAATTCTTCTTCTCTTTCTTCTCCTTCTTCCTCTTCTCGTTTTCCTCCTTCAAACCCTAAAAAATAAGTGAAATTTTCGAAACTTCGATGGATTCAGCTGAGAATGGTGGCGCGAGGGATATCGAAAGGTAACAATCGAAACCCACTTCCTTTTTTAGTTGTTTAGCTTAGATTCAGCTAAAAACATCAAAAAAAAATCGAACCAGGGTTACTTACGGCTACCTGTAACTCCACGTTTGTAGCCGTAAGTCATAGTTACGGCTGCGATCTGAAGAACATGTAGCCGTAGGTTTAAAATAGTTACGGCTCCATAGTTAGCAGCCGTAAGTTTTGATAATTTCATAAAAATTTTGTGTCGCAGACTTACCAGCCGTAAGTCTTTATTATGAGCCGTAAGTCATTATTATTATTTTTTTTTTATTTGCATCAGGACCGCTGAACCAAGTTCTGTAACTACACAACCTGTAATTAGAGAAGAAACATCTGATGAGGAAACACCACCCATTATCGATAGAGCAGATTTTCCTGAATGGTTGAATGTGTGTGATTATCACTTTGCAAATAGAGCACCTCGTAATCTAGGACGAAGAAGAGTGGGTGAGGTAGAAGATGAATGGCGGTTTGAATGTAAATTATGTGTTCATGTCCCACGCCATCTAAGGAGGAACATGTTTACAAATGGGGCAGTAAAAAGTACTCCTGATGGTTGGGCGGTTGCTTGGGGTGATTGCTATCTATTTGTGGTTCCTGCTCGTCGTCTTACCCCAGAGGAGAGAGCGAGGGCCGGAATTTGAACAATTTGTTTTTCAGCTTATTTTGTGTGAATTCCAAAGGTGTTGTTTTTTTTTTTCCCTCTTTTTATGGTTGATGTTAGTAGTACTGTTATGGATGGTTTTTATTTGGATATTTTCAATGGTGATGTTGGTTTGTATGACTTTGAAAACACTTATCTTGGTGTTGGATACTTTTCTGGTTAATTGTGCATAACTTTATATCCTAGCCGTAAGTAAATTTATCCCAGCCGTAAGTACAGTTATCCTAGCCGTAAGTGAAGTTATCCTAGCCGTAAGTACAGTTACGTCTGTTAAGGAACACTGATTGATAGCCGTAACTGTTCAAGTAAATTAATACGTAATTTTTTTTTTTACGTTAATTAATACGTAAATTAACGTAAGTAAACCAAACTGATAATCAATGATTAACCAAAACATGATTAACAAACTTACTTAAAAGAAAAACTAAGGAAAAAAACTTAAAAAACTGAAAATCAAGTGAAGAAGAAGAAGAAGAGAGAAAAAAAAGTTTCTAAAAACTCAAACTTGATTCACTCAACCAAAATGAGTGAATCAAGCACCCAAATGGAGGTAGATGTATCTCCTTCCATTGACGACATCTTCATTGAAGCACACATCCAAGGAAATGAAGGATTATACAATTTCTTTGATGGTAAAAAGTTTGTATGCACAAGTGAAGACTTTCTCGAGAAATACGAGGTCGATCCTGCAGATTACCCAAACCTGAATGTACCCAATGTAGAAGAACCTCAAGAAAACAACCAGGTATGCTTTATTCTTCTCAAGACAGTTGAAATCACGTACAAAATTTGATTTTTGTGAGTTCCAGAAGGAACTTACGGCTTGTATTAGCAGCCGTAACTCAGACTTACGTCTGAATGTTCTTCAGATCCGAGCCGTAAGTCTAGAATTTGGGGTTTTTTCTGGCCGTACATCGAGTTACGGCTATGTCCGATGCGATGTTACCAGACGTAAGTCTGTGCATGGGAATATTCAATGCCCATACTTACGGCTTCAATGTTTTACTTACGTCCCATAAGCTTGCGAGCACCAATTTTTTGAGCCTTACTTACGTCTTAAATACTTTGACATTAGTGGCCGTAAGTTTGGTTACGGCTACATATCACAAAATATTATGAGCCGTAACTAGTCCTGTCTGACTCCTGTCTCTCGGAAGCAATTTGAGTTTTACTTACGGCTTGGGTGGAAAGTATCGATGATAGCCGTAACTGGACTTATGGCCTATGTTCTCAGACGTAAATTTGCAATGGTGACTAATTTAACACTTTTTTTCTATGCTGTGTAGGTTGTGCCACTAATTGTTCCCATCAATAATCAACCACCGGCTACTCGTGTTTGGCATGACACTACCGCTCACTATGCACCTTATGTCCGAACAATTGTAAGCGCACCATCTTTTGTATATGAATGCGTGTTTTTTAAATATTATTTAAAACGTTTAGATATCTAATTATTGGGTTTAATGTAGACATGGCCGGACAAGGGTGAAGCCGTCAAATGGGCTATTGTACATGCTAAAAAGAAGATGTGCATGATAGTCAAAGGAAGTAATGTGACCTATAACCGTTTTCAATTAGTGTGCGAGTGTAGTGGAGTGTATAAGAGTCATGCAAAGAAAGGCACCGTGCGGAAGCTTTTGAAGATTAATAGGAAGACCCCAAAAACCTTTACAAAGAAAACGAATTGCCCTTTTAGACTCCAATTTGCTCTAAACAAGCAAAATGAGAGATGGTTTTTGAAGACGGTGATAAGCGGTTGTCACAACCACGATCCTCCCGAGAGTTTTTATAGACATGATTTAGCTACAAGGTTAACTCTCAATGAAAGAATTTTAGTGGAAGGGATGTACGAAAGAAATGTACCTCCTCGTGATATTCTTGGCAACCTCCAACATGTAAACTCGGAAAATTGTTCGAATTTGAGAACAATCTACAACGCCACCTCTAAAGCAAAGAGAATCAAATGGAAAGGTAGGTCCGATCTTCAACAAAAACTTTTTGAAGCTTTGAAAGACAAATTCACTTGTTACTTCGAGGAGGACGCGGACCACAAAGTGACCCACATGTTTGTTGCTCATCCGGAATTCATACGTTTGGCGTGGTGCAATCACCAAGTTCTATTGTTAGATTGTACTTATAAAACCAATAAGTATCGTCTACCTCTTTTGCATTTCGTTGGTCAAACTTCTACAAAGCAACCTTTTACCATCGGCTTTTGTTATATGATGGACGAGACCGAGGAAAGCTATGTTTGGGCATTGCAACAATTGAAGTATATATACCATGAAGATCATTATCCGGGTGTCATCATTACCGACAAAGAGCAAGCCTTAATGAATGCGATCAATAGTGTTTTTCCGGATGCTCACAACATGCTTTGCACTTTTCACGCATGGAATATCGTACAAGTAAAGTGCAAGCCTCTTATCGCACCAACAATGAAAGAAGAGTACATCAAAGCTAAGAAACTACCGGAAGCGAAAATGAAAGAAAGGTTAGAGGAGTTGAAAAAATTGGAAGAGTTCAACAAAGATGAATGGGCAAAACTCTTGGTACAATGGGATGATATAGTTTGGGCACTCACAATCAAGGAATATGAAGAGAAGGCAAGTGAGATGTTGAGCTATTGGAGTCGTATCCCCGAAGTTAAAAGGTACTTAAAGGAGGAATGGTTTGTCCCTCATAGGCATCGGTTTGTCGCGGCTTTCACCAATCAACGCAAGCACTACAAGAACCAAGCAACAAGTTCCGTGGAGTCTTGTCACGGCCGGTTCAAAAAAAATCTTTTAAATGGTGATGGTGGATTTGTTAAGGTTTACAATGCCATGAAAAGGTATTTTAAACATCTTTTAGATACGATTAAGGGAGCTTTTGAACATAATCGAATGAATATGCACACCAAGTACCTTAACGAACCTTGTCTCGAAGGAATCACCCATTTTGTGTCCCATTGGGCTATCGAGGAAGTCATGAAGGAACGAGAGAAATATCGTAACGGTGAATTCGACCCCAATGTGTGTATTTGTCCCAACATGTCATCCATGGGACTCCCATGTTGCCATAGATTTGCGACTTTCACGGATGGTGTGGTCCCAATTGGCGAGATCGATCCATTTTGGAGGCAACTTTCATTCCAAGAACAAGTCTTCGACAACGATTTTGGGGGAGAGTATAATGAGACATATGAATATGAAGCAACGAGGGAGTATTGGAAGGACATGAATGTGGGACAAAGGCAATCTTGGTGCGCACGGTATCGAAAATGGGCTCATGCACACACTAGATGTGATCTTTTTGAACCGGATAAGAAGAAGGATGTTAGGGGTAGGCCTAACACCAAGGTTACAAAGAGAGTTGCTCGTGCGAATGCAAGAGAGAGAAATATTGCGTCAAAGACAAGAGACCCCTCGGGCTTTGAGTTGATGAACCAACGAGAGAGTGAAGACTTCGAGATGATGAAGAACTTGGAGGAGGTAAAAGGTTTAGACGACATGGAATGCACCCTTCAAGCATTTGTCAACAAAAACAAACGTAAACGACCTCCAACGGGAAAAACTTCAACAAGTCGTCAACCCAATGTGAAGGAGATTCCAACGGTTGCCACTCCAACAAAAGGGAATGTGAAGGATAAAGATGTGATGGGCAAAGGCAAGGGTGTGGCAACATCCCCCGAACAAACAATAGTAAGGCTACCAATCAAAGTTTATAAGAGGAAAAGCACCCCGGTAGTGAAGAAGAGGAGCACCCCGGATGTGGTTGTTGAAGAGCTTGACAATAGGAGGGTTTTAAAGCATGGGAAGGAGGTACGTCGCGAACCTTGTGGTAACTTTAGAACCCCTTTGGATGAACATGGAAACATTCATAGGCCTTACCACATGATTTATTATGAGTGGATGGAGCAACTTCCATCTATAATTCATGACTACATAATCTCCATGGAAGAGTAGAGGGCGATGGAAATTGTGGTTACCATGTTACATCGGAACAACTAGGACCCTTTCCCGCGGTGAACCAACCCACCTATGTTAGGATGTTGTTGTATGCAAGATTAAATAGAGAGCCGGATGTTTACTACTATTTGTTGTCGGGTCCCGGGGACGACAATGATAGACTAGAGGCAATGAATAGGAGACTCATCGGGGAAGGTGATCTTATGTCAAGGGGAAATTGGATGGCATTTCCGGAATGCGGGCACTTGATTGCCGATGAATTCAAATGCGTTGTTCACTACTTCTCCCGTGGTGGTAATAACACGTACACTCCCCGCTATGCGAGGTATAGTCAAGAACATGGAGATCTTGGCAAGCCTCGCCGTCTTGTGATTGCACAAATTGGAGGATGTCATTTCATAGGGCTTAAGTTAGAAGATGGTTGCCCATTACCACCGTTGTCCCCTACAACGTTGAACAAAGAGATAGCTAGGGAATGGTGTGGACAATACGAGACAGAAATGAACACTTGGGATGCAATAAAAGCGTCGCAAAGAGCCCAACAACCACAAGAACCGTTGAGAGATTTGGATGAAGAGGAAAAAGAAGCTTGAAGATGTTGGTGATACATGTTTTTTGTTAGTGATACGTGTTTTTTGTTGTTTTTTTTGTTGAAACATGATGATGAATGTATTTTGGATTATTTTGGCAAACACTTCACTTTTTGGAGTTATGTTTTATGAAATTCCACTTACTTACGGCTTAAATCCAGCTGATTTCAGTAGCCGTAACTTGACTTACGTCTGGGAAAGTGTAGTCGTAACTTTACTTACGGCTGGTACCAGGGTAAATTCAGTAGCCGTAAGTACTCCTGTAACTATAAAAAAATACTAATTTTCAACATACATAGATGCCTTACATATTATTTTTTACCACATAGATGCCTTACATATTGATTTTTACCACCATCACGACTCACTTATATCAAGTCACCATTGCTACCGTTAAGTTTCACAAAAAACTTCCTACATTGCCTATAATGAGCTTCATATTTGAACTCCTTTTTGTGCCATCGAGTCCATTCCCTTAGAGCCCTCTTGACAATGTCTTCATCGGTTTCACCCTCAAAACGGCAACATCGGTTGATGAATGCCACTAGTTTCATGAATTCACGAACCCGTCTTTGAATTTTAGACCATCGCAGCATCAGCACAACCCTTTTGCGCGTCATCGGATTTTTGTTTCTGTCCAAAAATCCTGTGTAATGTCCCACCAGGTTTCAGGAGGCAAGCCCCACTCCAAGTTTCCCTTGAAAGCCTTAAATTGCTCTTTCGTCGGATAGTGAATGATATAGTTTGCGCAAAGACAAGCATCTTCCTTCTGTGTAAACTTTGAACCAGCAACAGTTCGGTGAGCCATTATTTCAGTTGGTGCAACCACGGCACTTGAGTCTGGTACTCTGAAGCGCAAAATATGGCAGAGAAATGTGAGAAAATTGGTTGTCAGTGTAAGTTACGGCTGCTAATCCAAATAGATATGCAGCCGTAACTCAACTTACGGCTTATAAGTTTGCACTTACGGCTTGTAACTTTGCGACAAAAAAATTTTTAATTACAGAAACTTACGGCTAGTAACTAATGTATCGGTATTAGCCGTAAGTAAGTTACGGCTAGTAAACTGAACTTACGGCTTGGATCTGGAGCTTTAATGGCTTACCTAACAAACTACTTACGGCTAGCTGTTCTTCAGATGCGAGACGTAAATAGGACTTACGGCTCTAATAGCCAGCCGTAAGTAGTTCTGGAACTCGAGTTTCGATTTTCATGGAGTGAATCTTACCTAGTTTTAGCACCAAAATCAATAACAAAAGAGTGGGTTTGGATGCTTACCTTTGCTGCTCCATTGTTGCATCAGTTTTGGTTCCATCCATGATCAAAAACTCGAAAATGAGAAAATGTGGAGAGGAAATGGGGAAGAAAAGAAAGGTAAGAGAGGAGAAGAGGGGAGAAATTTTGATGTTTTGATTGTTAGGTTTTGATTTTTTTTGTGTGGGATATAAGTATTTATGTTTGTAATTAGGGTGGGGTAAATTTGGGTAAAAATTAGTATAAATTAGTATAAGGTTAACTTAGTCATTTTACGTTTTTTTTTACACCCCCTTATAATTCGTGGGGACATTTGAAGTAAATAGTGCAGGGGCTTCAAAAAAAATCAAAAAACTGAAGCCCCTGAATCACTTTTCATTGTTATATAAGCATCTCTTATGTCATGTTTTTTTGTTTTTCTTAATAAGCTTCCATCTTGAGTAATCACTATAATAATCTATCTACGAATTTCTCTAACTTCAATTGCGTGTACTTAACGATCTCTTAGAGAACAGGATCTTCAGCTTAATCTAATTAAATCTCTATTACTTAACTATAGGTATCCGATGGTTCACTAGTTCTTGTTTTATTTGCCTTTTCTTTTCTTGCAGTTGGTACAAGATTGGAAGGTGACAGTTGATTGACTTATTATCGTGTGCATTATTGAGTAACATGCTTCTGTTGTCAAAATTTGACTGTCAGTGAGAATTGATGCATCTCACAAAATGTATCCTCTGAATGTAGAAACAAACCCCAGTTTCTCTGAAACATTGGAAAACCATGCTCTTTTTATTTGATAGTTAACACAGTAGTCACACACATATGCTGGGCACAACGTGTTAATGATAATTTGATTCCGTGACTATGTCGGCTGCCTTCATATTCCTTTCCAGCTCCTCTATTAAAGCTGTTAAGTTTGTATAAGATGAACCACCATCTTTTACAGCTGCCGAAGCCGTTTCACTGAGTTGCTTCGCTCGATTTCTCATTTGCGTTGCTTCCTCTCCGTCACTGCTCATTAGCTGAATTACTGCTTTGACAATCTTCTCCCTTTTCACTGACACATTTTCCGCGTCAATCCAAAAATTCCACTTCTCAACTCCAACTTGAATTCCTATGTTTGCAACTTCAGTAACAAACTTCTGGTTATGGAATTGCTCTCCAAACACAGGCCAAGTGATCAGTGGAACTCCTGCAGTAATTCCTTCAAGTACTGAGTTCCAGCCACAATGTGTCATAAAGCCACCAACTGCTGGATGGTCGAGAATTAAAACCTGTGGTGCCCAGTCAGTTATTATCAAACCTTTCCCTTTGATTCTATCTTCGAATCCTTCAGGTAAAAGTAGTCGTTTCTCGTTGTTCTCCAATTGTCTTATTACCCAGACGAATGGAATTTCTGAATCTTCAAGAGCCATTGCGATTTCAACCAACTGATCATTACTGATTCTAGAGACACTGCCAAAACAAACGTAAAGAACTGAATTTGTTTCTTTGGAGTCGAGCCAACTCAAAACGCAATGTTCATCAACCGAAGAGTTCTTCCCTCTTTGAGCTTTATCAATAGTGTCCTCATTTCGAAGCGAAACTGGGCCTATTTGCCATGCTTTTCTTCCCATAACTTTTGTATAATGATTGGCGTAAGCGGGTTCCAACTCGTAGAAGCTGTTAATGATAGCTCCATAGCTCTGCATCTCTGACTCTCTAATCCGTTCCAACAGTTTAGCAAAGCCAGTTGTAGCAGGTGCTTCTTCTGGCAGTTCTGACATGGTCATCTTGATTTTGTCAGGGAGACCCGGTACCAAAAAGGTACTTTTATCAGTAATACCAGGTCGACAAGATCTTAGGCTTTCAGAGAGACACAGGGAAAAAAGGCATGTTCCATGAAAGACAATTCTAGGAACTCCAAATTTACCTGCCGTCTCGGTTACCCATGGGATGAACATATCACCAACAATAACATTTGGCCGAAGTTCCTGCACGAGGTTCTCAAATGGTAGCTGAAGCATGTCAACAGCCTTGCCAAACTTAGGAATCAATTCAGGTGAAGTGATGTCGTCAAGGTTTTCAATTCCTGGGGGTAATCCAGCTTCTGTTGCAGGGAAAGGAATTGTTCGGATATCTATATCCAGACCAGATAATCGATCTCGGTCAATAATTTTTGATGAAGTGGAGGCATTACGAGGTGTGACAATGATAGTGGCCTTGACACCACGAGCAGCGAAAAGTCTAGCCACGTCTATAGTTGGGATCATATGACCGTAAGCCATGAGAGGCAAAAAGAAGACATGAAGTTGATTATGTGTTTCAGAATTCATAGCTATGACTGCAATAATGGAAATGAAAACTGAATACAGAGAGGGATAGAGAGAAATCCTAAAATTACTTGCAGTAAGCAGGTTAGGTAGGACCGTTGGGTTGTCTTATATAAAATGGTCAATGTGTGGTTATGACCCGCAACCATAAAAAGGTGGAGGAATTTTCCAGTGGTCTATTTTCCTTTCTTTTTCTTTTACGGACGCATTTCAAACTCAAATTGGTCGTATAGCTTCTTTTCAATATATTACAGATGGAAAAGTTACTACTCTTTTCAGATGTAAAAAAATTCTAAATTGAGTTGTTTTTTTTGGCTCTCAAAAGGGGCCTTTTGATACATTGCACAAATATAATCTTAAATGACATGTTTTTTCTGAGATGATGCCTGCTTAGAGATTTTCAACTCCTCGATTAGAGAAGTAAATTCGGTGTAAGACGACCCGCCATCTTCTACAGCTTTCCTAGCCATTTCACCCAGTTCTTTGGCTTTTCTTCTCATCTCTGTTGCTTCTTTACTGTCCCCCATCAACTGTTGGATTGACTTCTGTATCTTTTCCTTCTGCACTGATACATCTTTTGTTTCCAACCATTGTTGCCATTTCCCTGCTCCGACTCGAATTCCCGTCTTCAACACCTGAGTAACAAGGTTCTCGTTGTGGAATTGCTCTGCGAATAGAGGCCAAGTGATCATGGGAACTCCTGCGCTCATACCTTCAAGTGTAGAGTTCCAACCACAATGTGTCATGAACCCTCCGACGGATGGGTGATCAAGGATGAGTACTTGCGGTGCCCATTCTGTAATTATCAGACCCTTCCCTTCCATTCTCTCTTCATAACCTTCGGGCAAAAATTTCTCGTCTTTGTCAGTCCCGTTTGTCCTTATGACCCAGACAAATGAATAACTCGAGTCTTCAAGAGCCATTGCAATTTCAAGTAATTGAGCAGTGTTCATTCTTGAAGTGCTCCCGAAACAAATGTAAAGGACTGAATTCTGTTCCTTGGAGTCGAGCCAGTTTAAGACATGATGCTCATCGATGGCGGATTGCTTTCCTCTTTGAGCTTTATCTACGGTGTTTCTATTCCGGAGAGAAACCGGGCCTATTTGCCATGCTTTTCTTCCCATAACGTTCCTATAGTAATCTGCATAAGCTGGCTCCAATTCATAAAAGCTGTTTACCAAAACTCCGTAGCTCTTCGTCTCAGAATCTCTTATCTTGTAAACCATTTCAGTAAAGGGTGTATCCAGTTTAAAATGATCAGGCAGTTGTTGCATATTCATCTCTATCTTGTCAGGGAGACCCGGAACCACAAAGGTCTCTGCATCCGCAATATCTTCGTAAGGTTTATAGAGATTCAAGCTATACTCAACGCATTGACAAAATATGTTTGTTCCATGGAACACAAAGCGAGGGATGCCAAATTTGCTTGCGCTCTCAGTTGCCCAATGAAAGAACATATCAGCCACAATGAAATCTGGGTGGTAATTCTCAAAGAGCTGCTCCAGTGGTTCTTGGAGCATGTTGACAGCCTTGAAGAAATTCGGAATCATTTCAGGCACATCTATGTTATTGACATTTTCGCATCCTTCAGGCAAACCGGCTTCTTCGGTAGGAAATCGAAGTATATGAATATCGATATCCAGACCTGACAATCTATCCCGCTCTACATTTTTCGAAAAGGTGGAGGCATTCATCGGAGTAGTAATTATTGTAGCCTTAACACCTCGTGCAGCAAACATTCTTGCAACATCAAACATTGGAATCATGTGCCCATAAGCCATGAGCGGAAAGAAGAAGCCATGAAGTTGATTAGGAGGAGGGGAAGCTTCTGAACCCATTTTAGGACTTGAAACAAATTTTGAAGTGAAATCTGACTGAGGGTTTTGATTGAAATTCAGAGATGTGGATAGGAGATTAGACTAGAGATGGATTGCTATTTATAACAAACTCAATAGTGTTAGACTGAATGCAAAAATAAATGAGATAAGGTGATTTTTGAACCACCAGGAGGACCAGGACAGACCGTGAGCATGTGGATAATTCTGAGCTTTGCGTTTTGTGTGCTTGGATTCATGTGTTTTCAAATTTCAGCCAGAAATGGTGAGGCCACCTCTTACGTCATATCTTTTGCACTTATTGAGTGAGTGGTCAGCAGTTAAGGTACTAAGATACGTACGCTACTCATTAAGATCTTCTATTTCCGAGGGGTTCGACCCCGGGACGAATAAAAAAAAAAAGATCTTCTATTTCCGAGTAAGTTCGTTATCTTGGTTTGATTGATGATACTTTTCTGGGCTGTTCTAGAAGCTTTGAGCAAATTTGACCCCATCTTGCTCCTTAAAGTTCATGAGCTATAGAACATACTTTTGTGTACGGCTTTTGGTGAAACGTCTGTAACATTTATTAGATGTTTTACATGATTGGTTCACGAGACATTCTAACAGCAGCAAACTCAAAAAGCAATACGGCAAAGAGTACCAAACTTTTAAATGTAGACATTATTGTATGTATGTGCCACTAGTCATTTATCTTAGAGATTTAAGACTTCAGAGCATAGAATGAAAGAACGTTATCAGCAAAAATTCTGCTCTTCTGAATTCTGCTCTTACAGGAGACAAAAATTCAGCAATGTAATGACTTATTGGCATGGCAAATTTGGGGCAACAAAAATGTCAAATGGCTTGATGCTCCTTCTGAAGGAAGGTCAGGAGGTATACTTTGCTGCTGGGATGAGTCCAAGATCAATGTTTTGGATACAATGGTGGGTGTTCATTCCATATCTCTACACTGTCAAATGATTGATTCAAAATTTGAATGGCTGTTTACTGGTGTCTATGCTCCATGTAATTCCAAAGTTGAAGAAAGAAGAGAATTTTGGAGAGAAATTGAAGAAGTCAGAGCTTATTGGAATATCCCATGGGTTGTTGGTGGGGATTTTAATGTTACAAGATTTGTGCATGAAAGAACAACTGGTGGAGAGGTTGACAGCAACATGAGAAAATTCAATAGATTCATATCCACACATGAACTAGTTGATTTACCACTCATGGGTGCTACATTCACTTGGACCAATAACCAAGTCCAGACCATTAGGAGTAGAATTGATAGAATCCTAATTTCACCTGATTGGGAGTTGCAGTTTCCAAGAGTCATACAACAAGCTCTACCTAGACCATGCTCTGATCATAGTGCCTTAGCTCTTGTCTGCAATGGAGTGAAGAATGGGCCTGGACCTTTTCGCAGTGAGGTATTTTGGTACAATCATCCTGACTTTATTGATATTGTTAGAAACATTTGGAACTCTTGTTTTGTTGCAGGCAACTCAGATAATGCAGGTTATATTTTCTGTAAGAAGCTAAAATTTCTGAAGGAGGAGCTTAAAAAATGGAGTAAGGCAGAATTTGGAGACCTTGATAGAAGAATTGATGAGCTAGAAAAGACATTCACTGACCTGGACATGGAGGAGGACTTAAACAATGGGCTAACTCAAGAGCAATGGGAAGAAAGATTAAAAGCTAGGCAAGAACATTGTAAGCTGATTACTCTCAAAGCTGAAAAATGGAGGAGCATGGCTAGAGTTCAACATATCAAGAATTTTGAACACAATACTAAGTACTATCACAGGGTGGCAACAGACAACTTTAGAAGAAGTTTTATTGGCTCTATAAAGGTGAATGGTTCCATTACTAGTAAAGAGAAGGAGATAAAAGAAGGTATAGTTGATTTCTTTGAAAATATTTTCCAACACAGGCCAGTTAGACTGTTCTCTATGGAGAATATGCACTTCAACAAAATTTCAGAGCAACAAAGGGACTGGTTGGAGATTGATGTGGGTGAGAATGAATGTCTAAAAGCCATTAAAGCTCTTGGTCAACAAAAGGCACCAGGCCCTGATGGATTTCATATCAGCTTTTATGCAACTTGCTGGGAGATAATAAAGGATGATCTTATGAAGGTAGTAAATGAACTGCAGCAGAAGAATTTTCTGGATTGGAGGCTAAAAAACACTTTCATTGCTTTAATACCTAAAAGAGACTCAATTGAAGAAATAAAAGACTTGAGGCCTATCAGTCTAGTTCATGGTGTGTATAAGATTATTTCTAAGATATTAACAGAAAGATTCAAGGTGGTGCTGGACTCTATCATTTCTCAACATCAAACAGCCTTCATTAAAAAGAGACAAATCTTAGATGGTGTGTTAGTTGCTAATGAACTAATTGACTCAAGATTTAGAAGTGGAGTGCCTGTTTTGCTTGTGAAAGTAGATTTTGAAAAAGCTTTTGACCATGTGAGCTGGGACTTTATAGAGGAAATGTTTGAGAGAATGGGTTTTGGTGTTAGGTGGAGAAGATGGATAAGATGTTGCATGGAGTTTGTGAAATTTTCTATTCTTATTAATGGCTCTGCAACTGGTTTTTTCACAACTAAAAAGGGCATAAGACAGGGTGACCCCTTATCTCCATTTCTTTTCTTACTTGTTGGTGAAGCTCTGAATTATATGATTTCTCAAGCACAAGAGCAAGGCCTGATTTCTGGATTTCAAGTCAGTGATGGTGGAAAACAGATTTGTCATTTGCAATTTGCAGATGACACCCTTATCTTCATAGATGCTGATCCCAATCAAGTTCAACAATTAAGGTTGATTCTTCTTTCCTTTGAACTTTTGACTGGATTAAAAATAAACTTTGCCAAAAGTTGTATTTATGGTGTAGGTTATGAAGGTGACTTGAGCCAGTTCTCCAATTTGCTAGGCTGCACTCTTGGATGCCTGCCAACAACCTATCTTGGTTTACCTCTTGGTGACAAAATTGGTGGAATTGCTAAATGGGATAAAGTGGTGGAGAAATTTACTAAAAGGCTGGCAGGTTGGAAGAAACCTTTGCTTTCCAGAGCTGGTAAGCTGACTCTTATTAACAGTGTTTTGTCACCCGTGTACTATATGTCTCTCTTTGTTATGCCTATGCATGTGGTGAGGAGATTAGAAAAAATCATGAGAGATTTTCTCTGGAATGAGAGAGATGGTAGAAAGAAAATGCATATGTTAAGATGGGATTTGCTATACAAGAAGAAGAAACAAGGTGGATTAGGGATTAAAAGCTTGAAGAAGATGAACAATGCTCTTTTAAGTAAATGGTTATGGAGATTTGCTAAAGAAGATAATCCCCTGTGGAAAGAAATTATTGTGGAGAAGTATGGAAAAGATACAGTTAACTGGCTTTCTAAGCACCCTAAGTCCACATATGGGAGATCAGTATGGAGGGGAATTATGAATTGTAAAATTTTTTTTGTTAAACACATAAAATTTCAGGTCAATGCTGGTACAAATGTCAGATTTTGGCATGATATTTGGTTGCAAGATTCTTCTATTTCTTCAAGGTATCCTAATTTGTTTGCAGTGTCAAGATCAAAAGATCTGTTTGTGGTAGATGTTTGTAAGCAAGAAGCAGGAAATATTACTTGGGATTTAAAGTTGCCAAGAAGAAGAAACATGAATGTCAGAGGGGAATTGATATTACTTCAAACTAAACTTGCTGATGTGCAACTTAATGGTGAAGCTGAAGATGTTATCCAATGGGCACTTACCTCTTTTCAGTCAGCTCAGCTTATAATCAACTTTTAGCAATTAACAGTGGACCTACATTCAATTCCATCTTCAAGGTTATATGGCATCAAAACTACCTCCAAAGGTTTCTTTCTTCTTGTGGGGATTATGTCATAGCAGGCTTACAACTAGGGACAGGCTAATTAGAAGAGGTATGGATGTTCCAGAAAATTGTTTATTCTGTCATGAAGCTGAAACTCCAAATCATCTGTTCCTGCATTGTGATTTTGCTCAAAAACTTTGGTCTGAATTCTTAACTAAGCTCCATTGCTGCTTCATCATCCCTCCTGATGTCATCACAACTCTTCATTCTTGGTACAAAAATATCTACAACAACAATTCAAGCAACACAGTTTGGAATTTCCTCCCTGCAATTATAATGTGGAACATCTGGAAGGAGAGAAATGCAAGAGCATTCAATGGCATCAACAGTTCTGTCAGTTCAGTGTTTGCTAAAGCAAAGTTTTACCTCTATAACTGGGCACTGGTCATAAAAGATTATGAAAACATAGATTATAATTCTGTTTTAGCTAATTGGCCTTCTTTGTACTTTGATTGATGTTTTCTTGCTTCTAGTACCTTGTTACTAGTTTGGCTCTTTTTGTATTAGGGTGGTACAAGCTTATTTGTACCCTCTTATTTTTGATCAATGAAATTATTCTTTAATGATCAAAAAATAAAAATAAAATATAATTTATAAAGGGGAACCGAGATTAGCAGGGAGTACCATTTGCATGATCCGACAGTTAGGATCGACTATGAATTTTTAGTCTGATATGTAATGGTATCTCTGAAAGATATAGTACTCCTTTATAAATCGTGAAATAAAGAGAAATGGGGGAGAGCCAAGAAGGTTCATTTCTAAAAATATAGAATCCAAGAGATCTTATGCTTCTTTTGTTTAAGTTGAACTTGCTGGCATTCCCATTTTTTGTATTCTTTGAGAAATAGGGTCATGATGCAACCTCATGCGTCATGGATAATAAATTTTGTGTGGCCTTAAAATTATTGCTTGCTCAAGTATTCACACAACTTGGGTTGCCTTGTTAGATTCCATATTCTCATCAGATTCGTATGACTAGCAGTGGACCAATTCATCAAAATGTTTGACTCATTTATGTATTTTTAATTTTGTACGTCACCCTCTTTAGTAAGATTATTATGAGCAAATGCCAATAGGGACATTGAATTTCTTGGTGCAGTGTCAATGGTACCCGGACTTGAATAGTAGCTTTCTGAGTGACCCTTTGTCAATGTCTATATCCTCCTTTATTGAGGTAACATTTTAGTTGACTTTGAAAGAGCTGTTCTGCAAATTGTGCTCTTGGATTATTATGATTTCGGTATGACCTGTTAAAATTGGATACTTCTTCTGAGCTTCATGTTTTCTATCCTTGGATTCGTACGTATTTAAATCTCAGCCAGAACTGAATGAGGCCAGACGTCATATCCTTTTCACCTATTGAGTGAGTGGTTGGTGCTCGTTAAGATTTCTTATTTCCTAGTAAGAGCAAGCACTATGGTGGCCTAAGCCTTCGCCATTCAATAGCAAAAGAGAAAGGCAGAAATGGCGAAAAAACGGCAACCACGGTGGTCTTAGCTATTTGGAGACGGAAATTGGATTTCCGCAGCTTTTTTGTGCGGAAATCCGATTTCCGTAAAAAAAATTCTGCGGAAATCCGATTTCCGCCCAGTCAAAGCTTGACTTTTGACCGGCGGAAATCCGATTTCCGTAAAGAATTTGGGTCATCCAACGGCCTATATTTCACGCCCCAATCCAACGTCGATGGTTTAACTTAGTTCGATATTTCTCTAGTTTGCACTCGATTTCATCTGTCAAATAGGATACCTAATTAAAAATTCTTTCGTTAAAACATTCATCGTATTTTTGGAAATTTTTACAGCATCATATTTATTGGAATATGTTCAACACCAGAACATAGGGGGGTCCTGGGGGGCGTAGCCCCCTAGGCTGGGGTCGACCTGACAGGTCAGGTCGTGGGGGTCCAGGGGAGACCGCCCCTGGTGGGGGGTTAGGGGGCAACGCCCCCGGAAGAATTTTTTTAATTAGGTTTTTTATTTGACAGTTGAAATCGAGTTCAAACTAGAGAAATATCGAACTAAGATGTGAGTGAATGAAGTGAAGGCCAAGTTTGAGTTTATATAGGATTGAGGTGTGAAATATAGGCCGTTGGGGATCTGACGGTCATGAAAAAATAGAAAGATGGATGGTTGGATGTTGAGGTGTAGAGGGGGTGTAAGGAAAAAAAGGTCAAACGGTAATATTTATGGGACGGAAATCCAATTCCCGCATGGCTTCTGGGCGGAAATCGGATTTCCGTAAAAAGTTTTTGGCGGAAATTGGATTTCCGCCCTGCGGGAATTGGATTTCCGCCTCGCTTCGGCTTTGCTATTGCCTGCTACGAACCCGTAGCAGGCAATAGCAAAGTCGACCAATTTTGCCATTGAATGGCGAAATTTTGCACCATAGTGGTTGCATTTCGCCATTCAATAGCAAAGTCTCCCCAAATAGAGAACCATAGTGCTTGCTCTAAGTTCGTTATCCATTTGATACTTCTAGAAAGTTGAGACTTCAGACACTTTGTTAACTGTTTGCTCCTTAAAGTCCATGGGTTTTTCCCTCGGTTGCGCTGACCTTTAAGGCTTAAATTAGATTAAGCCCAAAATCATACTACTAAAAAAAAGACTCAGTTTCTCTTTCCTCTCTGAAACAGTAGCTTTTTTCAAAAAAAAAAAAAAGAAAACAAAAACTTTTCAAGAACTCTATCAAAAATCTTTCGTGTTTCATCATCAACCTTTGAAAATCACCTACTCATCTATCAAATCCAGTGAAAACATCCAGAAAAATTTGTTTTGATAAGCTTTTTGGGTTCTCAAAATATCACAACTGAAAAATCAAAGTCTCTTTTAGTCTTTATTTTCATTCAAATCTTTAAATCAACAGTTTTCTCTTCTCCTTGTCTTTTTATTCTGGATTCCTTAATCCATCAGTTCGATCTGCTGCTGGTTATGTTTCGAAGAAGCTAATCTCTGAAACTTGGCTCTCTCCACCGGATCCCACACCGTCCGTCCGGTGAGTTGTTTTTGTTGTTAAAACTTTCTGATAGTTCTCTTTAATGTGCAGGTACTTCTCGACTGGTTCTCCCAACGGCCCCCCCCACCCACCGGTCTTAAATTCTTTCTCTCCTTTATTTCTCACTGCTTTTGAACTGTTTTCCCTTTGACTCATAGGGTATTTTCATTTCCCACTGTTTCTCTGCCAATTTCTGTTTTGTCTTCAATGTCCTTTCCTCTCTCTCTCTTCTCCCTCCTCTACTCTCTTTGCTTTCAATGAAAATATCTGTTCCTTCCTTCAACGAGTTCCTTCTTTCTTCTGCTCTTCTTAATGACAATAGAGAATCATTAAAAGCCAAGTGGTGGCTTGTTGGATTATACTTGTACGAATTAATGGCTTCTTTTGCTTTTAATTCTATCAACCAGATCAAGAAAAATTTCTCTGCTCCGGAGAAACCTTTTTGCGGTTCTGAAATGGATGTTCGTAGTTTAGACGATGAAGCGGCAATGTTAGTAGTGATGTTAGTAGTGATTTTTGATACACTGGATCATATATCCTCTGAAGCTGCTATATCTATCCCTGAGGTTAATGAAGCTGATACAAAATTCCTAAGTTCTGCTAGCTCTGTATCTAAGGAAGGTATTTCTGCAAATATGGCGGCCCATAGAATCCCCTCTGATTTCAAGGAAATGTGTAACAGTGAATCTGGAGGCGAAATGCAACTCTCGACGGTATCCACGGTCGGATGTGGTACTTCTGATGGGTCGCTCTCACTTTTAACTTCTAGCAAACGTCACGCTCTGGGTATGGAAAGAGAAGACACAAACAAGATTCTTCGCTCTAGCTGGCAGTCTTATGAGGAATTTCAAAGCCCAAATGTTTCGTATAATTTTGTTCATGGGCCACCGAGGGTGACAGCGTGGTCTTTGGATCCTCGGATTTGTGAGAAAAAGGAAAAAGGAAAACAAAAAATGGATATGAATCTTATTATGGGAGGTCGGAAAACTGATGCTAGGCTCATGCTTCAAGCTTTCTCGGGAGATAAGCTAGGAGTCCCCAAAGAAATTGTCAATTCCGCCAAGAAACCAAGGGGAAGGCCAGCAAAGGCTAAGATCCCAGCTGTAAGGAATGAAGAAAAGATCCAGGAAGTTGCATTAAAGAGGGTGGTGGGGTGTAAGAAAAGAATCCCAAAAGGTTTTATCGTTAAGAGGAATAACCCGAGGGTTGTGAAACTGAAAAAGCTAATTAAATCTATGATTGATATGGTGGGAAAAAGTCCGGAAGTAAAGGTTTCTCAGAAAGCCGTTGTTCCTGACTCTTCTGGTGGTTCCTCTAGTATTGTTGGTAGTCATGATTTGGTACCCTACTCTGGTTTTGGGATTACTGAGTCTTTACCTTCCCAGCTCTCTGGTTCTGCTTCTTATGTGGGTTGTAAGTCCTCTGGATTTGCGTCCACCTCTTCACTCTCTCCTCTTTGGCCCTCATCTTTCTCCTTCCCTTGCCCTTCTTTCTCTGCTGTGGTGGGTGTTGCTGTTGGGACAAAGGTAAGAAGTACGGCTACTAAAAGAGGTCTAAATGATGATGATTGTGCTACTCCTAGTTCTATCAACTCTACCAATGGTGTGGTGATTCCGTCAGCTGGAGGGAGCCAGGTAACGTTCTCAACTGTGTTTGTGCTTTCTGATTTAGCCTATTGGAATGGTCTGCATGTCTCTCATCTTCTGTCTGCTGTTAAGGTATTTTCTCATCAAGATGCTAGGATAGTTACCTTAAGTTCTGCTGAAGTGGTTGCTGTGCGGAGTTTATATGGTGTGGTTTTAAGTGGTCATGTGTTGTTTTTGGTAGCCGATCTCGTAGCTTCGTTGTGTTCTGGTTATTTTTGTGTTGGTTTTGGTACAATCTCGTGGGTCTCTGTCGATAGTATGTCTCTCAATGTTCTGTCATGGAATTGTCAAGGAATCCGCAACCCTGCTACCCAATCCCATCTAGCCACCCTCATCAATGAAAACAACCCTGATATCTTATTTCTCCAAGAAACGAAAAACCAAGAAAGGGTTGTAAGACCCATCCTAAATAAGCTTAAATACCAAAAAATGGTGATTGTGAATCCTACGGGAGTTATAGGAACAGCTGGTGGTCTTGTTTTGGCATGGTCTCCTAAAGTAACCATAGATGTTCTGCACACTACTGATAATCAAATAGATGTCCTTGTAAAATGCAGCTTAACTGATAAAGTTTGGATGTTGTCGGGCATCTATGGGTGCCCCTATAGAGTCAAAAAACATATTAGCTGGGACTATTTCAAAAATCTAGCTCGCTCTGTTGAGGTGCCCTGGCTCATCATAGGTGACTTAAACTTCACCTTAGCTAATGATGAACGAAGGGGAGGTAACACTATTGACCCAGTTGAAGCAAATTTCTTTTCTCAACTGATTGACTCAGCTGAGCTTATGGACTTGGGCTTCATTGGTTACTAATTCACATGGTCTAACAAGAGATCTGGTAGGGAATTTGTTGAGGCTCGTCTTGACAGGGCTATGGTGAACTCGGAGTGGTTTGATATGCACCCTAGAGCATTGGTCTACCACCTTCCTTCAGTGGGCTCAGACCATAGCCCAATTCTCCTTAAAACTTCTCCTTGCTGGAAAGATGGAGCTAAGCCATTTAAGTTCTTTGGTTTCTATATGGAAGACCCATCTTGCTTCCAAGTCATTGAGGAAGCATGGAACATTGACCCAGAGGGGTCTGTGGCTTTTAAAATAGTGGAAAGGCTCAAAAATGTAAAAAAACTAATCAAAAAGTGGAATAGGGATTATTTTGGGAATATTCAACATAATATAAAAAACCTAAATCACAATCTCAATCATGCAAAGAACAATTTAAGACTCCCTGATAATAGCTCTAAGGTTCTTGAAATAAAAAATGAGTTAGAAAAATGGTATAATTTTGAAGAGGCTTTCTGGAAAACTAAGTCGAGAGACAAAAATATTCAACTAGGGGATAAAAATACTGGCTTTTTCCACTCAACAGCGACCTAAAGGCACGTAAACTGAGAGTGGATGCGATCAAAAAAGAAGATGGGACCTGGTGCCATGAACGAAGAGGGATTGTAGATTCTTTTTATAACCACTTCGCGTCTATGGCATCAACTACCAACCCAGAGGTTTCTGACCAAATTATTAACCTTATCCCTCCTTGTATAAGTGAATTGGATAATGTTAAACTTATGAATCCTCCCTCTGAACTGGAAATCAAGCTGGTTGTCTTTGACATGCATCCTAATAAGTCTCCAGGCCCTGATGGCTTCCCAGCTATCTTCTACCAAAAAAACTGGTTCCTTCTTAAAGATGAGCTAACTAAAATGATTCAAGGTTTTTTCGAATCTAGGCACATTCTAAAAGAAATTAACTCCACTTTCATCACCCTCATCCCTAAAATTGAATCTCCAGAATCCCCTAAGGACTTTCGGCCAATATCTCTCTGTAATACCATCTACAAAATTATCTCAAAAGTGCTTGCAAACAGAATAAAGCCGTTTTTGGATAACATCATATCTCCATTCCAATCGGCTTTTGTCCCTGGTAGGCAAATTGCAGATAATATTGTGATTGCTCATGAGGTGGTCCACACTATGAGAAATGAGAGTAAGAAAAAGAAAGAGGGTTTTATGGGCCTTAAGATTGATATGTCTAAGGCTTTTGATAGAGTTGAGTGGTCCTTCTTAGAAAAGATTATGACAAAAATGGGCTTCTGCCATGAATGGACTGAGCTAATTCATCAATGTATCTCTACCACCTCTAGTGCAGTTCTCATAAATGGGTCCCCATCTGGTTTCTTCAAACCATCTAGGGGTTTACGGCAAGGGGATCCCCTATCGCCGTACCTATTTATATTGTGCATGGAAGGACTTTCCAGAGTCCTTCTGGAGGCGGAAAATAGAAAACTCATCACAGGGATCAAATTTGCAAGGGTATCCCCCTCTATATCCCACCTTCTTTTTGCAGACGACTGTCTGATTTTTGCCAAGGCAAATAAAAAAGAAACCAAAAACCTGGTAAAGATTTTGGATGCTTTCAGCAAGGGATCTGGTCAACTCATCAACTATGACAAATCGAGTATTTTCTTTAGCAAGTCTGTAACAACCTGTGTCATTAGAGATATACTACAAACCCTAAAAGTTAGAAGAATTTCTCTAGATGATAAATACCTAGGTGTCCCTCTGTTCACACACAGGTCTAAAATCCAATGCTTTGAACCCTTAGTTCACAAACTCAAGGGAAGACTCAAAGGTTGGACGAGCAAACTTCTGTCCCCTCCGGGCAGAGGAGTCATGATCAATCACGTAGCAGACTCTCTGGCTACATATCAAATGTCGTGTTTTGTTGTACCACAGGCTGTCCTAAAGAAAATGGACGCACTAAATCGTGCCTTCTGGTGGGGGCACAACCAAGATAACCTTAGAGGCCTATGTCTCAAGTCATGGTCATCTATTTGCAAACCAAGAAATGTCGGAGGTTTAGGATTCAAACAATATGGAAAATTCAACCAGGCCATGATAACCAAAATGGCTTGGAGATTGTACCATCATAAAGAGGCTCTCTGGGCAACTGTCCTAAGAGCAAAATACCTAAAAACTAGTAGTCTGTTGACCCTTGAAAAACCAAAAAACAACTGCTCTTGGCTATGGAAAGGCCTGTGGAAAGGAATAAAAATAGTTCAAGATGTAGCAATTTGGGAAATAGGAGATGGAAGGGATATTATGTTGTGGAAACACAACTGGATCCCTCTGAACAATCCAAACATCATTGAAAAAACTGATATAGCTCCGATAATTGAAAACACATTGCATCATGTTAGTGAAATAATGAATTCTGAATCAAGAGAGTGGAATGAAGATTTCATCAAACAAATACTGCCAGCAAATGTGGTGCAAAATGTTTTAGCTATAGACCTTCACAAAACTGAGAATCAACCTGATAAACTACACTGGCCGCTTAACTCGAATGGAAAGTTCAGTGTCAAATCTGTCTACACTCTCCTTGTAGGTGGATACTCCATCAACCACACTACAGGGCATAATATGGCTATCTGGAATCACATTTGGGACCTGCATACTCTACCGAGAATACAAGTCTTCATCTGGAAATGCATGCATGGGATTCTACCTGTCAGAAATACCATTAGCAGATGGATATGCACTATCCCCTCTAACTGCAGTTTCTGCACTTCAGAGCCGGAAACTGACTGCCATGTTATTCTTTTCTGTCCTTACAGTAAAGCTGTCTGGTTTGGCTTAGGCTACAATGTAGACCTGGTAAGAAATTTGACGGTAAAACAATGGGTTCAGTCCTGGGTAACAGATAAAACAGACTCGACCATAGCAAACGTAAATGTTAGTCAGTTCTGTGCAGTTACGGCATGGTTTATATGGAAGGCAAGATGCCTTATGTGTTTTCAAAACAATCAACAGCCACCAGCTGTTACTATAGCTCTTATCCATAGCCATTTCAAAGATTTCAACATCATTTATGACAGCACAAACCTTATCAGAAACCCAAACCCGACCCAGCTCGCAGAAATGGAAGTCAGAACCTTGGCAAACCAGTACACTGTCCATAGCTTCTATGCTTGGAATCCTAATTTATATACTGCAATTGTGGTCCTGATTGTTACAGATGAAGAAGGTGCCATCAAAGAACACCAAGCATTCGACTGCGGAGTAATCGAGACTAAAGAAAGCAGGATTCTGGGGGCTTTGGCGGCACTGAAATGGCATCAGTTGAGGAAAAAGCGGATCTGCAATATCCTTATTGAAGACAAAGAAGTGGTGAAGAAGTTAAAGCTGAAATGGAGATCCCCTGATAAACCTGTGAAAAATGAACACATCGATGGAAGTGTCGAATTACTTTGCTATTTTAGGAAATTTAACTGTTTTCCTGTAAGGCTTAACTGTAAGCCATTGTTAAAAACTGTAGTTGAAGACTATGCTTCCTCTTTCTTTGAAGAGGAACAAAATGCTGCTTTCCCTTCTTGTGTAAATTTCATCAAACTGGGTTCTGGTCAGACTACTGACCTGAACAACTAGTTCGTTTAATATAAAAGCCTGTTCGAGAAAAAAAAAAATACTACTAAAAAGGAATAAAGAATCAAATATTTTTTTTTTTGTTGTTGTGTTTTTTTTTTTTTTTTGAAGAGGCTTCAATTCATTGATCAGGGGCTCGAATGACCTGAAGGTACAACTCTTGGGGTTGATACACCTATACGATCATTAAACAAGTTTTGTTGTAAAAAACCCGGTGTAGTCAAGTCCCATATAACTTTTGTTAGTTGTGGATTTTGTTGTTGTCGTCGAATCGCTTCGTTAGCTAGCTCATCAACCGCCTGGTTTGCCTCTATGTAGGCATGTGTAATTCTGAGCTCCGGAACATGTTGTAGGATGTGCACTTCTTCTTCCAAAACTCCCTGGAGACTCCATGACGCCATATTATGTCCATTGTGTAAAATCTGTATCATGGATTTAGAGTCAGCCTCGATCCAAACTGATCACCATTGATGTCGCGCGATCATTCTTGCCGCCATCAATAGTCCCCATGACTATGCCATAATAGCTGTTGTGATGCCTAGTGAAACAACCATCGCCTGAATGAGACAACCATCATTATTACGTGCCAAAACACACCTGTTGCTCCCTGATTACCCTTAGATGCCCTGCCAATGTTGATTTTGATCCAGTGATGCGGTGGAGGTTCCCAGATTACATGAATTGTTGTTGTAAACTGGTGTGTTGTGCTCTGTAATGGTTGCGTAGGGTTCTCTAGTAGATAAGGAACCACATGGTGTCTAGCCCACTCGTATTCTTTCCACATGTCAATAATAAACTGATGTGTCTGCCAGGGGGTTGAGTGCCTTCTCTGATAAAGTATTTCAATCCTGGCCAGCCAAATGTGCCAGATACTGTACACCAGGAGGTTCTGTTGTCTTCCCGATAGGCGTAGTCGTAGCAGATCCTGTATGTTGGTAGGTTGTTGCAAATCTGTACTCTGTGGAGTTTCAAACTGTAAGAGGTACGTCCAAGTGAAAGACCAAACCTGAGCTGCAAAACTACAATGGAAAAAAAGATGGTGAGTGGTTTCTCGAAAAACTGTGCAGTAAGCACAGTTCCCTATCTGAATAATGCTCTTAGCATGCAGGATGTCAAATGTAAGGAATGCTTCATGAATGACTTTCCATAAGAAAAGCCTGATTTTTGTGGACAGGAGAGCTTCCAAATAGTTGTGGCAAATTCCGCACTATATGGTGTGTAGGTTGATGACTATCGTGCAGGTTGTTCCAACAACTTCTGATACCCTGTTTTTACAGAATATTGGCCAAACTTGGTGTAGGTCCAAATAATCCTGTCGCTCCTCGGCTGATGAGGAAGATGGATGGCTAGAATCTTATGAGAAATAGACTGTGGGAATAGCTAAAAAACAAGCTCCTGATTCCAGACATTGTCATTCGGAAGAATCAAAAAAGCCACCGCATTGCCTGAAAGGAAGAAAGAGGGTGAGAGGACTCCGCAAGTTGAGAGATCCAGTTATCCGTCATCGCAGTTGATTTTCCGTCTCCAAGATTGAGAAAGCATGTGCATGCAAGAAAGGAGAAACCTGGACAAGTCCTTTCCACATAGGGTTGGCCGTTGAAGGTGGCTTGGGAAACATTGGTAACATTTACTTATCAGCCAGATACTTTGCATGGCAGATGCAACTCCAAAGTGAGAAATGTTGATGGTGTAGGTGCCAAACCCGTTTAAAAAGTAAAGCATGGTTTTGCTCCTTACTCTTCCTGATAGAGAGACCTCCAGTGTTGCGAGATTGAGATAGCTTCCTCCGGTTAACATTGTGAAGTTTCCTAAGCGTGCCATCATGACCCCAAAAGAAGTTGCGAGTGATATTGTCAATTTTTTGTGCACCTTGTCTGGTAGCTACTGGGTCTGCATGATATGATTCGCCGTAGGAGTCAAGGATGTGTTGATCAAAGTAAGTCTCCCTGCCGGATTAAGGCACTTGGACATCCATCCCTTGGTCTTACGTTCATATCTATTGATAAGGTGCGAAAAACTTGCAGAAGACCTTCTTCAATTGGGCAGCTGTACTCCCATATAGATAAGAATAATATGGGTTGTGGATATGGTGAACTTTCTGCTGAGAGAAAGAACCGCTTCAGAAGACAACTTAGGGTGATGCATGATTGTTAACTTGCTCATGTTGATGTGTTGGCCAGCATAAACTAAGTAGCGGGTTAAAATGGTTGAGAGTGTCGCACAAGTATTATCATCCGCTGTAAAAGAGAGCAAAAGATCATCCACATACATCAAATGAGCGAACACTGGTGAATGAAGAGAAATCCTGATTCCTCGAATTTTACATGATGCCTGAAGAATACCCAAATTACCAGATAAAACTTCCACACATAATATGAATATATATGGAAAAAGTGGGTCACCCTGCCGAAGACCCATGCGGGGTATTATGTTACCATGTGGTGCACCATTAACTAAAAGAGAGTATGACACAGAAGAAACATAAGTCATGATGTAGTTGCCAAACTGCTGAGGAAACCCCATCTTCTGCAATGTAATACGAATGAAACCCCAATCCAGGGAATCGTATGCCTTACTAATATCAAGTCTCATTGCCACTTTCGGTGGTCCAGGAGACTTAGTCGTACAAATATGATGAAAAAGCTCAGCCGCTAGGGAAATATTTTCATGTATAGATCTTTTAGGCACAAAAGCACTCTGAAACGGGTTTATAAGAAAAGGAAGTAAAGGCCGGAGTCTGGCCACTAGGATTTTAGAAATCACCTTATAGACCACATTACACATACCAATAGGTCTGAATTGGTCAGGTGATATAGGGTTGTATGTTTTGGGATGCGTACAATATTGGTTCTGTTAATGGGCTCATGAAGTTGGTTATGTTGGAAGAAATGAGTCACTAACTGAAGAATCTGCATACCTGTGATGTCCCAAAACAATTTTTAGAACTTACTAGTAAATCCATCAGGGCCAGGTGCCTTGTCAGATCCAATGGAAAACAATGCATCTTTAACCTCCTGTTCTGAAACCGGCTGGAGAAGTGAAGCAGATTGATTCTGCGAGAATATTCCCTGGACACAATGAAACGACTGTAGATCAATTTGGGTAGGGGAGAACCATACTGGGTTTGGTAATGTTGAACAAAGTGTGTGATATCTTCTCAGGATCATATAACCACTGTCCCGTGTCCGAAAGTAGACTACGGATGCAATTGTGTCTACTGTGAATAGTTGCTTTGGTGTGAAATAATGTAGTATTGTGATCTCCTTCCTGCAACCATTGAACTCTTGATCGTTGACGCCAGTAAGCAGCCAGACATTCAGACAGTATGGTATGAGTGTTATGAAACTCCTTCTCTCTTTGTAACCAATTAAGTGGTTAAGTCATCTCCAATTGCTATCACTATTCTCTCCTATGCAATTTTGATTTGATCCCCAGCTCCCTGAATAAGCGATGGAAGATGACCAAAAATCTGCGTGTCCCATGATTGTAGAGCCGTTGCCGTGTTCTTGGATTTGATAACCATGCTTATACCCAGATATGGGTTGTGTCCTTGTTCCCAAGCATCAACAACCACTTGTTTGCAGTGGGGATGCAGAAACCATGAATGCTCTACCTGAAACCGTCTATCTCGGGGTTTGATCAAAACCCTTTCTTCAAGAAGGAGTGGTGCATGGTATGAGGCAATCCGAGGCAGATGAGTGATGATAGAGTGCGGATTTTGCTGAAGACACTGAGTATTAGAAATCCCTCTGTCCAGCCTTTCAAGGATCACATCCTGCCCTTCCTGGCGATTAGATCAGGTGTAAGGAATGCCTTTGTATCCTAAATCCAGAAGGCCAAAAGAGTCAATGAATTCTATAAAATCCGCCGCCTGTGATATCTGAAAAGGCCTTCCTCTGTTACTACTAATTTATCCCATATTACACTAAGTATTAAGAATGCGATTTTGACGAATATTAGGACACAAATGACCCTCCTTCTCGACACTCTCCTATAAAAGAGTAGTAAGTCGTTAGAAGTCATCGAGGTCAGTTGTGAACCAAGATGATTATAACTAACAGATATATTCTACTTAAGTGAACTGAATCGAATACATCAAAATACTAAACAAGCAATTCTAAGTTATCATTTGGCACAAATAAATAACGATTTTCAGCACCGGAATACTTTACGTCCTCGGGGTAAGGGTTGAATCAATATTATTAATGGTAATAACACAATATAAGTAAAGCTTTCTCAGTGTTTATGCTATCAGATCGCTTTCTCTTAGTAGACAAAGATAATGGGAGTAAACGAAGGTATTGCTTCACATATGAAAATACTCCAGCACTTTATCTCTAAGACTTCGGCGACCCCCTTTCTCTGCTAAGGATGGGGGGTATTTATAGTAGTTCGTGTAGGAACCCCTTTTGCTACCTTGGGTTGCTTCAATATCTAAATGCCCCTTGCTGAGTCATCAGTATTTGTTCACCGCTTTTGGGACCAATCGTTTCATTGCACCTTATTCCTAGGAATCTTCTTTTGTTACCTCAAGATGCTTCGATCTTTGGATGATCTTTGTGGTAAATTATCGTTCTTCGATCACCGCCTTCTGTACCCAATCTTTGTTCGCCACATCTATTGGATACTTCCCTTTATTATATGGTTGCGCTGTAAGCTCCTGATAGGCTTCTTTTCTGCTGTCTACCGTTCGTCCCTCTTATCCTTAGTCGACAGGTGGTTTTTCAGACGTTACCTCATAGCATTAAATGTACATTTAATGTTATGTTGACTAGTGCTGCTCCACGTTTCTGTCTATCCCGGTAGTATCTATCACCCTAGGTCACATGACCCTTTCATCTCCACCCTTGATCTTTGTTATCTCGTTATGAGATAAAGTGCCCCAAGGAGTGCTAATGTTTCCCAAGGCCTAAGATACTTCGATGTAAGACCCGCCAAGATGGTGCCACGTGTAATCAAAGATTATGTATTAACAAGTTGCCTCTTTTCTTTCAGTTATTTGCGTGAGCAATTATGGAAGAAAACTCCCGCTTATGCCGCCATTTCACCATTTTCAAAAAGTAGTGGTCCCTCCTTTCACGCCTTTCATGGTTATTTGTGGGGCAACTTTGTGTTTTTTTGTGATTCTAAAAAAGATGGAGTTTAGATGAGATTTTTATCCTCACTTCCTTGCTCCTCCTTTCTCCTGCTGCTGGTTTTCTTCTTTTGGATCGAGAGTTCTTCTTGTTGTTTATCGATGGCAGGTTCGTCTTTCTTCTTTCTAGTTTTTCTTCTTCTTCTTTCTTTGTTTAATTGTCTTATTAGTCTTGTTTCTTTATTTTTTCTTAGTTTTTCATGTAAGCTTAATGACGAGGAAGCCATTAAGTTCCAACTCCAGAATTTCTTCCAAGACGACCAGGAGTACTGCTATGGACACATCCAGGTCTTCTGGTATTCCTTCATCTTCTACGATTCTCCGCCATTCTTCTATGGTGTCAGAGGTGATCCTGCTGATATTTGTGATGATCACGTTCCTGTACGAGGTAACAAGAATCCTTACTTCGAGCTGAAGCGTCTACATCCTTCTGAGGAGACAATTATCGTCATTGGAGTATTGCTAAGATAAAGAAGTCCTTCGATGTAACTCATTTTGATGTTTCTCTTTTCGATGGTGGTGTTGACGTTTCGACCGAAGATATGATCCGAAACTTCCCCTATGACGAGTTTACTCATCTCAGTGGGTCAGTTAGCTACTGGCCTGGTCCTCCTTTATATGATCCAGGTGATACATTTCTTATTGATGTGCTCTCTGGTCGGGATAACCCTTCGTTACGGCAACAGCTTCGTGGTATCCAGCAGTATACCAGGAATTTTCTTTGTATTTTGTATGAGTGTTGGCTTCGCAGTGGAGGACTGTAACAGCCCTACTTTCCACATAACCCCGGCCGATGATTATATAGAGAATAAGACTTTTAAGTTGTTTACAGAAGGGAAGAAATATTTAAAATTTATTATGGCAGCGAAAAGAATTAAATGTCCAACATTGATGGGGTTTAACGACATTATAATCCAAAGCGAGAAATGTCGAAAGAATAAAAATTAGACTACCCAAGTGTAAATCCCATATGCCTCACAACTACATAACATAAAGAAATAAAAGAAAAGAAGAAGTATAGATCTCCACCGTCAGTTAGATATCTCTGAATATCCACCCGAAACTGGAATCAATCAAACTCCTTCACGAACTCTAAACTCCTGAAAAAAATAATCAACGAGAGTTAAACTCCAAGCAAGTTCACTAAATCTCCGAGCCACGACAAACCCAAGATTTAAATCAAATCATAAAAATTAAAACAAAATGAAATGGTGAGAATTAGAATAAAACAATCAGCCAATCTCATATCAACGATAAGAAGAGCCGCAATTAAGAAAAACTCGACTGACGAGTGGAATATCGTCCAAATGTATGTGAATATACAATATAATTGGATACACCATAATGATATAATAGGACTCACCCCATATATCACTATTAAAGAGACAAACTCCAACTGCCCATTTTGGCGACATTGATCTAAAACGATGTAAAAGGACACACCCCGTACATCAATCATATAAACATTGAACTCAAACAATCATCCTGTGGATTGCTGTTTTAGGGGTAAAACAATAAGGAGAATCTGAGGGGTAAAGTGTGAAGTATGATGATGATGTAAGAGATTGTAATGGTATTCGAGAGTTCAAGATCGAAAAGACTCGCCTAAACCAAAAAATGGCCGTTCGAGTATTGCTTCAGTTACAAGAAGAGGAAATAGGGTTGGTTTAAGGGAGGGAAGCAGAGAAAGATGAGATCAGAGAATTGCTATGATTTCTGTGATGTTGATGATTAAATTGCTAAAAAAGAATGGATATTCAGTTCTCACTAGATATTGAATGTTGAATGAGAAGAGTTAATCAATTATCGATAAGACAAATTGATTATACTTGCACTGAATTAAACTGTTGAACTTGTCTGTTCTTGTTGTTGTTTCCAAACTGGTCGAGTGACCTATTTATAGCAATATAATTCCAACTGATCTCGTAAGAAGTGGAAGAGTGGGAGTGAGGAGTGAGTGGGGTCAGTTGTTAAGAGTCTTGCGCCTAATAATAGGGAAGACTAACAACCCACTACCTTATCCCATCTTTCCAGCAACATTCACACGACTTAGTGTCTTTCCCGTTGAGTGATTGAGCCGTTGCAATCACACGTGTCGTAGACCGCCAAACCAAAACCCTAAAGAATATCCCCCCATGTAACT
>JAJJMA010102730.1:0-62169 GCA_023529015.1 Papaver nudicaule | reverse complement strand
TGTGCATCTATTTTAATACTTTTCATGTATGCCTACTTGTACGTTGTTACTATACATGGAAATGTCAGGTTTGTCTGCAGTCTTGTTTGTGCATGATTAACTTGTCCCATTAAATGCAGCAAACAGATTGTAAGTTATTACCAAATAGTACTCAATTGCAATCAAATAAATCCAAACCGAAAATCCTACCAAAACTTGAAATGATAGAAAATCCATTACTAAAAAAACTTACCAAGCAACAGAAACCCCAGCAACCAATCCATTAATTCTATCACTTGTAAGACAAAGATCAAGATAAATAGCTTTTAATCCAACATATGTACCAAAACCTCCATCCCCATTTGTATCATTCTGCATTTTGGGGTGTCGATTTGTAGTCAGTGTTCACTCATAATCCAAAAGGCATGCGCATCAGTATAAATTCAAATAACTAATGGACAAACAAAATGCTACTTGGAGACTTACTTCACGATGGCCAGCCACAAATTCATTAAGCTTTTTGTAGTTTTCTGTATAATAATCATAATGCCAATTAAGAGGTGCAAGCATTTAGGCCAATCTAGTTGGTACTTGGTAGCTGCATTGACATAGACGATAACCAAACAAGGCAGATCAGAAATTAGTAACATTAGAAGCCAAAAGCAGAGACATTACGCGCCAAATGGACTCTTACCGCTGAACTAATTCTAACATGAGCACCCAATCCAGCAGGAATTGCATAAAAAATGCACAATAGATGTCCTTCCAGTTGGGTGTGCTCCTTCACAATTAAGAGATTCTGTGAGAAGAGACAATGTACTGAATATAAAAAAGCAAAAAGGGACAACAGAAACAGCGATAGTTATGGGAAGAAAGTCTTCCCCAATGGTAAGAAGTTACAAGTACCTCAATTCGAAGAATGGTTCTCATAGTAGCCAAGTTCCATGCTCTTTTGCAACTGAGATACGTTCCAAATCAAAAACTTATAGTTTGAGGACCTGCATTAACGTTAAGTGCAGCTCCTACAAGCAACAACCAGAAACTTGTTACTCAAAACAAGTCATGAGTAATAAATCAAGGAAAATGCAAGAAATTAAATGGATTATAAAGAAGATAAGGATGGAACCATTTACAAAGCAGCCCCAAAAAAAATCCAAAACCAACAACTTACAGAGAAATTACAAAAACCCTCAGAAGAGCATCCAACCATGTTCCAAGTACAAGGATCCACATAATTGATATCCCATCCATCAAGAACATGTACACCATCTTCACTATCTCTCAACTTACTCTTAAATTTCAAAATCTTCCAATTATAACTTCACCATTAATACGAACAAGAGGAAACAACAGCAGCAGAAGAAACATAGATTCCCTGCCATATTAAGAAAACCCCAACGAAACCCTAAATCCCAAAAATGGATCTGAACACGAAACAAAAATTAAAATCAAAGATATACAGAATCAAACCAAACCAAATAATCAAAACCACTGCAGATGAACAAAATCGAAAAACAATTACTGAAAAATTATTGAATAACAAAACCCTAACCTAACTTCTCAGAAGAGATGAACCATACTTACAAAGAATCAAAACCACTACAAAGAGATTGTCACAGTCAACCATCACTTCTCTTCTCCTCGATTTAAAAACCTCTTCGATTTGAACCCTAAACCTAACCACCACTTCTCTTCTCAGTGTATCGCAGCAGAGCACAGAGAAAACCAAAAAAAGTGAAAGAAGATAAGGCAAAGATTAGATCGATGGAGTGTTAAAAGGTTTATCCATGGACACGTATATTTCACACACTTCATATTAGGGGTGGAAAACAACTCGAGGCTAACTTCCTTGGGCAAAAACAAACTCGAAAGTGTGGGGTGGTGTTTACGCCCACACACATCGCACGCGCCTCATAAAAAGAGTTGCTATTAGCAACATAACTTGGGCCGTTTCTAAATTATGCAACGGCCCAAAAAATCCGCAACGGCCCAAAAGTGTTGCTATTCCGCAACGGCAGCATTACCGTTGCTAAATTGTGTGGCAATTCGCCAAATTTGGTGTAGTGGGCATCGTTAACAGATGGTTTAGAGGGCTGCTCATCTACACTGCTTGGGTGGACGGGAGATTGCATAGGATTATCAGAGTTGTTAACGTCTTCCGCAGAAGCATCAAAGGTAGAATGTCCGGTGCTCAAAGCTTCCGGAGCAGAAACGCTAGGAGTTTTGGGAACCTCCTTAATCGGCTCGGCGGAGGGGCTATGACCAATAATCTTTGAAGATTGATTCTCAACGGTAGAGTCGCCAGTACCAGTGGGCTCAGTAGTATTGTTTTGCGTCTTTGGCGGCTTCACATGAGCACTTTTTTTCTTGGACTTTGGCGGTTTCTCCTTGTTCTGGGAAACACTATTATCTTTCTTAGCGGTAGAGGAAGCTTTAGGATCAGCGTCCTTGATGGGTTCGGTAGGCGTCATGCCAGGAAGACTTCTCAGTTGATCTTGGAGCTGAGCTAGGGCCTCTTGCTCCTTACTTTGTTTGATGTTCTTTGGAGGCGGCTCAGAAAAGACAAAGTTGTCATCGTCAGTTCCGCCAACAAACAGAGGCAAATATATACATATATTTTAATACATAATCTAAGTGTTTGTTACCTGAACTTCGCTTCCATCTTTTGTTTTTCTTTTTTGACCTTTGGAAGTCTTCTTGGCGCTCTTATTTTGAAATCCAGGCTTCTTTATCCAATGGTCTGTGTCGCCGACAACGAACTTACCATTTTCCTTGATGTATTGATGCTCTTCATTCCAGCGAACTTTCCAGAAATCAACCTTGGAAAAGCCAGAGTGCTCAGGAAGGAAATCCTTTCGAATAATGGTTTTTTCATCCTCCCAACCTTTGAGCCAGGGTCCTTCAACCTTGCAAGGAAAGTCACTTCGATGATTATCAGTTTTGGCTCAGACAGTAGGCTTGGCGGCGGTAGAAGTGTTTTTATCAACGTCTCTTAAAAATTTCTTATCGCCGTCAAAACCCTTTTTCGACACGATGCGATAAGCCCAAGATTCACCAGCTCTATCGCTATGTTTAACTTTATAGTGCGCTTTGAAGTTCTCAATGGTATACAACTCTGGGTTTGTAAATGCTGGATTTCTAGTGACGTTCGGATAGTTGGTGGTACCATTCCGGCGGGCAATCCATTCGTACATTATGCGAATAGAATTGGAAGAAAGTTGAGCAGGACTTTTATCAACATAGACCAGCATCTCAAGGAGAATGGGATCAGTGGGATCATACAGCGGAAATTTATACCCGGCTTTGATTTGACTAAGAGAAATGACTAGGTTGTTTTCATCTTGACCTTCTTGGCGGATATGGTCAAGAAGCATAGGCTCTAAACAAGAAGTGACGTCGTCAAGAGGTGTAATCTTGGGCGCCTTATTATCAACATGGCGCTTTAGGCAGTACTCGTCCCAGACACTCCAGGGGTATTTCTTAACCTTTTTAGGGGTCGGAGACTGTGAAGAATCCCCAGGGTCGGATTCATGAGTATGGGTGGAGGATTCAGATTCATAGGTGGTGTCTGAAGCCATGAAAGAAGTAAAGAGATCGGAAAAAGGGAACGTTGCCGGAGAAGAAACTGTGCAGGGTAAAAAAGGTGTCGGAGAAGCAAAAAGGGAGGAAAAAGAGAGAATCAGGAAGAGAAGATGGTTGAGATGGAGATTCGAGTGGTGGAAACCAAGAAAAACAAGGGAAAAGAGGTGGAAATCGGTGATCAGGCGACGGCGCAGCGGCAATTAGGGTTTTAGTTGCAGAGCTCTGAAGAAAGAAAGTGGAGAATTTTTTTTTAAAGAAGAATTAGGGTTGATTGGAGAAGACGAGATATTTATAGGCAAAAGACGTCAACCGGCTAAGCAAGTTGCAGGTCAAAAGGTATTCCCTAGATTCGCGACATGCAGTTGTACGTGGAGAGGATCTAGCTGCTAGTGAAGATACAGCGGCATTTTCAGCGGGAATGGATTTTCATCTTCGGCGACTAAAGCTCTTGAAGATGAAAGAGGCAAAATTTAAGTGTAGAAAATGCCATTACCGATCAAGGGTATGGCGGAATGGCGCTGCGAAGAAGCAATATCTCCGAGGAGTCAAATATCAGCAATAATATCACTTGGCGGATTGTCCAGAAGAAGGGATAGGCGTATAGCCGCTGGAGGTCTCATCAGCGCGTTTTATGTAAATAACGAGAAAGCGTACTAGGAAGGACGGTAAGATACACGTCAGCGACAAAAGCTGGAAATGTGGTTGAGCATTTAATGAATGTCATAACGGTAGGATTGTCAGAGTGGACTCATTGACTGAGTGGAGAATGAGTCATCGATCTTATCCAATTTAAGACTAAGGACGCTGAAGTATAAGAAGAGGTCGGCGGTATAGAGTTCGGGGAATAAAGACAAGCGTTGTCAGGGTTATATTTATTTGTATTAGCTGTAATCCAATATGTGTAATCGCCTATATAAGGTCGCATATGCCATCTGAGAGGGGGGTTGGAAAAGTGTTAGGTGCTCAAAACACCTATTCAAGAGTACCTTATTCATACACTTATGTCTAGCGAATGCCTCATAAATTGGTTATTTAACGTTGTTTTCTATTTTGCAGGTACTTTAAAGTAATTTGATACATAATGAAGCAAAGAGCAACTCAATTCATTGCTCGATAAGGGGCAACCAGCAGAAACTACAGATGGCAGCCATCCAAGCTCAAGACCGTTGCTCAGGGCAGCCATTTAAGCTCAAAGGAGAGTTACAGGAGCAACCGCATTACTCTACTCAGGGGCTTCCACCATCTATTCCTTTACTAAAACAGGGTCGCGTCCAGTTCTGTGAGTTTCAGTCAGAAGCTTGAGAAGAGAAGGAAAATAGTAGGCTAAGAAGCGAGTACAGGGCAAGAGAAGAATGGGTTAGGTTCAAATGGGTTTGCCAAGGTTTGGAAAAGAATTGCAAAGGTGTGGACATAATCTGATCGAGAAATAAAGAGAAAGAACAAAACTTCTGCATCAGTTTTCACTGCCAAGCTCCGTCCACTTACCAACATGGTTCGATGGCTGCACATCAGGGTTTCGAAGAGGAGGTGGATTCAGAGATTGGGTACACACTAGGTTAGAGGATTTTGATGTTGGCAGTTTAGCACAGCTATTTGATCGAGAGAACATAGAGAATAGAGTGATACTGATTGCCACTGATTTATGTGGATGAAGAATGAATGAGAATTAAACTCATGGATTGAATGAGAATGTGGGTGTGATACTACTGTTGCAGGGAAGGAGAATTGAGAAGCTTAGAATCAAAGTAAGGTAGAAACTCGTCTGACAGAAAACTGCACACAACATGTTTGTCTGAATGACTGAATGTGCAGTTCATTACAATTGCAAGTTCAGGTTTAGTGCTGTGCTGAGCTATCAACTTGCCGTCAGTTTTCCAGGGTATTGATGGGTCGTTGGGTGTGATTTAGAAGCCCTGGGTTCAGTGAAGGTTTGGCAGGGAATTGAAGAGAGTTTCGAAGGAATAAGGAACTGGGACAGTGGGTTAGAGTTTGGTGAAATCACGGTTCAGACATTACCAGGAAGGTGGTAGCTGTGTCACCAGGAAACTGAATTCTAGAACTGAGCTCTGGCTATTGGTTAGCCATTACTGGCGAGTCTTTGCTAAGGGTCAGAAAAGGCAATTGATGGTTGAGATAAGCAGAAGAATTGTTTTCAGTTTGGAAAGAGTTTAAGGCCGACTAGTGTCGTTGATCTGTTTGTATGAATGGCGCTGATTGAAGATTGTTTTTTTTTAGAAGCCGAGAAGGATTAGAAGACTTGGGTTACAAGGAGAGTTGAATTCGCAGCAAGAAACAGAAGACTATAAATGCATCTCTAGGGCACAGAAAATAACATCTCTCGACTGCATCAGAAAACCGCCTCATTGCATCTCTCAGAGAGGAGCTTTGCTCCTCTCCTGACCTCTCCAAACCCTTGCATCCAACCACCACCTGTACCTCCATCACCACTGCATACCATCCTTGCATACCACCTGCACTTTCCATCACCACAGCATCCGCAATATCCTTGCATCCACAACAGCAGCATCCTTGCGACGTTATCCTGCCATCACCACCAGTTCACCATCACCACCAGCTCAAGGAGGTTGCTGTCCACTACCACCAGGCCGCACACCAACAAGGAGAGAAGGCCTAGAATCCTCACACAAGAAGCAGCAGCAAGGGATTACTTCATATCAGCACCATAAGTTCTTGGTTGCTGATTGGTTTGATACTTCTGTTGTCCATTTGTTTGAAGTATTTAATTTTTATCTTGTCATGAACTCCAGTATGATTTGTAGCTAATTTCTAGTTTGATTGAGGAAGATTTTGACGTCCAAACATGAACTCGAGTTTACATGAATAATAGTTTGTTCTCTTGCAAAATATCTCTATTTGTTTGATCTTTACTATGCTAAAATATTTATGAAGTATTGATTAATCTTTCAAGTTCGAAATTGAATGCTTGATTGACAATTCTATTGCTAATTGAGAATTCTTGGATCCGTGTAATTGTCTAGGGATTCTTGATACAAGTAGTAATATGTGGATATTGATGAAGGGATTTTGTTAAGTATTCACATGTATTGTTTGACGCCAGTGTATGAGTCGAGCTTATGTACTTATCACTAGGAGTAACTTATCTCATAGAACCCATAACATTCAAGTGAATTATATCTGGAGAGCTTATTCTAGGTTGTTCACATGAATAGAATCCTATAGAGAGCTTATTCTTTTAGGTGGAATTAGGAGATTGCAGAATAGATGAGCTTATATCTGTTCTAGGGTTGCTAGTATTGAGTATATTGTGAGAAGCATAACTACATGTTAATAAGATTCTTGTTTTGTGACTAAAATTGAATCCTTGATCATTCTCATCTCATATATTGTTTCATTACCTTGCATTCATTCATTCAGAAAATTAGGTCAAACAACTTAGCTCTCTCCCTCAGGAACGAACCTGCTTATCCAATACTATTATTTAGTGTAAGAGAAGTAAGGAATATATTTTTGTGTGAGTTCGGTACTCATCAAAAAGTGAAGGCTAGGTTTGATCTATAGAGAGAAAAGAAACACTCTTACTCTTCATAGCTCAAAGACTAGTGAGGAACTTGATTTTGTAGAGTGATTATCATTGTCAAGGTGAGGATTAATACAAGACTTGAGTTTATATTATACATGTGCTTGAGTGCTAATGTTTTACTCAATGATAACTTCCTTTACTTGATTTAAGCTTATTATTATTTTTCTAATGGCTTTCTAAGTAACTCTGAATACTATCGTTACCGCTTAACTCTCATGATCTTGGGTGATTACGTCTTTCAAATAGTTAAGTATGGGTGTATTGGTAAAATCTCTCATATGGGGATTTTACCAATTACAATTGCAGTATTTTGCAGTTATTGCCACATACAAGGAGCATACCTGTCGTACACAGGTCATCTCTAGGATCCTCGTTAATATGTATGAGGCGAAACGTAAGAATCCGATTGATAGAGATACTCACACGCCGTAAACAGCGGGAGAGCCGATTTCGCGGACTGCTATCCTAGATTACCTTTGGCCAAGGTTTTCAAAGGTAGGGCCAGTCCAAGAAAACATGGGTAAACGAACTTATATGAGGGGAGTAAAATCCTATCAACTTTGGGGTAAACAAACTTACCCCGAGATAATCGAACTTATCTCAGGGTTAAAACAGTAGCCTTAAGTTGTGGAGGACAATCAAGCGCACTAAGATATGGCAACAACAGAGTACCTAAGGAAGAATGGTATCTTGGTGAGCGAGGCCATCCTCGTCACCCACACCAAACAACAAAGTTCATGAAAGGGAACAAAGCCATCTCCGCCAAGCAAAAGAAAAAAGTTCAAGCATCCACGATAACAAAAAAAAACACAAAAAGAAAACAAGTTAGGGACGAGGCCATCCCCGTCCCAAGAAGAAAATACGAATGCAAATACATGAGGCCATCCTCGTCTTCAGCGGTCAAAAGGCAAAAGGATCAAACATCAGGTACTTGGACACGAGGAAGTCGCAAACCAAGACCGGGATGAACGGTGTTGAAATGAACCTCCGCAGCTGCAAATGTGTTATTAATAAACTCAGTAGATTCTTGGGCATATTGGCGAACCCGATCCTCGGCACGAGCAGCTGCTTGCTCATTCATACTCCCCTGAAGAGTCTGGAGTTGTTCGCGAAGTTGTCCTGACTCTTCCATTAGGGATTGTTCGTGAGGGCCAAAGGAAGCAATGGTTCCATCTCTCTCAGCAACCCGGCCTTCAGATATTTTAGCTCTCTCAGAAAGATTATCGACTTGGGTTTGCAGTTTATGAATCTGCTCTTCCAACCCTGCAAGCAAAGATGATAAGTATCAGGAAAACCCAGCCAAGGAGAAGGAAGGAGGATAGGAAGACAATTCAAAGCGCATGCCCTAAGCTACCTTGGGCATGGCTTTGAGATATTTCAATATTATGCTCTGCCTCTATACGATGGGAGTCGGCCAGGGAAAATTCCCCAGACAATTGATCATAGTTCTTTTCCATGGTATTGAGAAGATTGTAGTGCCTCGTTGTCAGCTCTCAAAGTAATGTTAGCTGAATCAAGTCTATGTAGTCGTTCAGAAAAATCTATAAGCAGCTGAAACCGAAGCCAAGGCAGGACGAGAAGATGAAGAACCAGCACCGCTAACCTTCTGTTTCAGTTCTTTCACCTTGAAATACAATTTATCCCTCTCTGCCCTATCTATTGCCCATTTTTTCTCCATTTCATCTAAATCACTTTGACCTTCGGTGTATCGCTTTTGCTGGAGAGTAGCACGGATCCATTGTACTAATCTCTTTCCTCAAATCCGCAACAAGCTTATCTTTTAACCCCAGAGAATCCCGAAGATCATCCATTTCTCTCACTATTTCATTAGTGAAAGCACGAGAAGTCTTTAATTCAAGTTCAAGACCACGGTTTAAAGATAAAAATTTATACTTCTTTATTTCAAGATCCCAAAGTTCTTTGCGAAATCTATTACGATCGGCACGAAGGTCTTCAAAGAAGATGAGAGAAATGAGAAGAGGATGAATGTTCTATTCCCATACAAGAACACATACTAACAAGACGAAGAAATACAAACAGAAGAAAGAAAAGATCTAATCTTTCTATTCCTGCTGAGATCTGAGGGCAAAAAGCCAGGGAATTTTGGTATATGAGGGTGGGGGTATTTTGGGAACAAATTACGACTGTATGTTGGGGAGGAGCCGGTACCCCGATGTGGAAATCGGTCCCCGCCCTTAGCAATGATGAAAAATGTTGCCAAATTCATAAACAGAGATTGAAAATAAACACAGAACATTTTGGTCTGAGGGAATGAAATTGCTTCCCTTCATCTTACTAATATTTTTTTTTTTTTTTTAGTACATAAACAGGGATTAGCCCTGAAGAAACAACACCTAGTAGTTCGTCATGTCAATGCAAGGAAAAGAGTTTAACAAAGAACTTAACTCCCTTTCCCCCAAAGACTGACAAGATTGTAAAGAAAGACAATACATAGCTAAGCTATCAGCGTGAAGGTTAACAGTCTTAGGAACTAAAGAAACTGAATTAATACTACATGACAGTAACACTAATAGTAACACCCCGTATACATACGGGTGAGTTTGAATCGGTGTAGCATGATCCACAACTCGGTAGAGATTTTTTATTTTCAAACAATCTGACTGAACCCTCCTCCACAAGGAGAGGTGCCATGAGACCAAAGTTGATCCATTTCTTTCGCACGGCGTGTGGAAATTAAACTCGCCGAAAAGACCGTACAAGAGCTTCCACCGGCCAGGACAAAACATATCAAAATTAGGGTAATCCATCTCCAGAGGAAGATCATCACCAACCTTATAGCACAACAACAACAAATAACAAACCTCCCAAATAACACTACCAACTAAATCTAATAAACAAGGAAAAGTTACGTGAAATGCATGAAATAAAATAAAGCCGACAGCAGAAGAGGGAAAATATGTGCTGTGAGATGCCTGAAATGGAACAGTCGCAGAGACTTGCCTGGGAGTCATTACTGAAACCAGAAGTATGTACTGAAACCTTCTCTGCACCATACCAAAAGTTATATATCGCCAGAGGATATAAAACCATTTATTTTTACCGTACTTTATATACCTCCAGAGGATATAAAACAAGAACTTTCTCCAACTTTGAACATCGTCAAAGTACCCAAAGGCCAACCAATCATTCTTTTGTCTCACTCCAGAATGTGAGATAAAAAGAAAAAAAATCTCTTTTAAGTTGTTGGCCTAAAAACAGAAGCCCAACAGAGTTACCCTGAGTCCCGAAGTGGGCTTGAAGGCTGCACCAAGGCAGACCGAAAAACTTAGCTCAATTAAAATAACTTAAACCACAAAGCCCATGATCCACAGAGAACCTCCAGCTGTGTTTTAGGTTACACAATTTTTCTACCGGGGAAGTGTGATGGATTGTTGGCAGCAAAAACACATCGCCGGTATACTCAGACGACCGAAAAATCGACAAAGTAGTTCCTCATCCGCAGAAGGAAGATGAGAGACATCAGACACGATTAGTTGATCAAACAAGTTACACAACACCTCTATCTCCATGACCATTGATAAACATAAGAGCAAAGAGATGATAATGAAACTAAACCCTTCCAAATCTCAAAAACTTGAACGAGAAAAACCAAGTGAAATACCTTTCCCCCAGCTACTCTCTAACAGGAAGCAGTGTAACTGTGTAAAATCCCAAGGGGTTAGATCTTACACAGTACACCCAAATAACATACGTAAGCATACACACAATCAGACCTAAGCATTCATCTAGCATATAGCATAGGAAATACACAAGAGAGTAAGGTTAGAGATACTTGACAGGATGATTTACTTGGTTCGCCCTTAGGTAAGGACTACATCCAAGGATTCCACTAATATAAGCATGATTACAACTCTCAATTACCTTGCCAATCTTCTAAGTAAGCACTCACAATAAGAACCCTAATTTCAGCCTTGGGCTATAGAGAGCAAGTAGAATACTTTTCCTCTCTCTAGACCAATCCGAAATGTGTCCAACCCCTTTCTTAGAGGCATCTCTCGCTATTTATACAAGATTTACATTAGTGCTAGACAGCTAATACAGACAAGCTACGCTCTGACACTGATTTGTCTCTACTCGCCGACAAAGTATGTCGCCGAGGTAGTATTACTCTCAGCGGGTAAGTCTTCTTGAGGATAAGGATTGCTGACGAAGTTCCCACTGAGTCAACAAGTCAGCCCTGACAATCTATCCGTTCTGACGAGTAATGAATGCTCAACTACTTCTCACCTACTTATTACCTTCCCACGCTACACCGATCTTACTCCGCTGGCACCCTTACGTCTCGCCGCTAAGCCCTGGTATCATATGCTTCGCCCACAGCTTTCATTGCTGATTCCATACTTCTCGTGAGTGTCCTTTTGATACATCTTAGCCCTTAGGATGCTATTATTATGCAAAGGCATTTTCTACCCTTACATTTTGCCTCTTTCATCTCCAAGATCTTTGATCGCCGGAGGTGAAATTCTTCTTCTTCTCTCGCCGAAAATGCCGCACCACGTTCTCCACTAAGTTTCCATAACGCCACATGCCCTTTTCTCAGCTTCCGTTATGCCACGTGCCCTTCATGCACCCCTCTTCGCTTTATGACCTGTAACCGTCTGAACCCATGATTTCTGCTACTTCCCCACGATTTGTAACCGCCGCGCGCCAGTTAAGTTTTCACTTCCTATAAATACTAAAAGATTTTCCACTCCAAGCCTTTTCCTTCTTCTTCTTCACTTCGAAATCAAACACCTTCAGAGCTCCTATAAACCCTAAACCTTCCCTGCTGCTGCTATACTTCTTCCTATTTCCATCTCCTGTCCCCTTAAACTCACTATTTCTATCTCATCCCCTTGTTATTCTCTTTATTCTCTACCTTTTCTACCGTCAAACTCATATTTTGATCTTTTTAATCCACTGCTTAGCCGGATTTGTTCATCTTCTCCGGTTACTTCGACTTTCCGATACACCGTTATTTCACCGGAATCTTCACTTCGATACCTTTTCTCCACTCATGGCTTCTACTACTCAAGCTTCTTCTAGTTCCACAACTCCTGCCACTCAGATTTCCAATTCGCCGGTCACTGAAGTTGAATCTCCCTCTTCTCCTGTTGCTACCAAAGTTCCTGCTCACCCATCCTGGAATAAGTGGGCGGAGTATTGTGCTTATGATAAAGTGTTCATCGCTCCTCTGACTTTGACGCCCTTAAAGAAGGTAACCAAGGCTACTACCCCTACTACTCTGGAAGATCTCCGAACGCCGTATCAACATGGTGAGGGTGCCATAACTGCTTACGGCACACTCAAGGCTGGAAAGGCGGATTTATTTCCTTTGTATGATCCCGCCGATACCTTATGTGTGATCTCTTCCTGGCGATAAAGAAAAGTCCTTTCCAACTTACGGCGAATGCGATTCGCATTCTGGTGGAGTGGAAGCTTCGTCGTAGCAACAAAACCAACTATCCAGATCTGTTTGAGGATGGTAAGTTTCCTCCAGAGGCATATACTGTTGACAACTTTCTTAAGCAGTATGATGTTCTTCCTTCCTCGGTGAAAGGTGAGCCTTGGGCTTATCGCTTTGTTACTAAGAAGAGACTATCAAAGACTCCAGAGGAAGTCATGCTTGGTGCTGTAGACGCCAAGGAGGTTACAGGTACTACCACGGCGAGGAAGAGTTCTGAAACTGGCTGGACCAATCTACCTTGCTTGCTGGAGGGCCCTTGGTTGCTGGGATGGTGTGATGCAGATAAGACGATCAAGCGACTAGACTTCGCCGAGGAACACAAGCGCTTCAAGGATCATGACTTTACCCATTTGGACTGGGCGGAAGAAAAACAGTATCTGGGCGCCGATGGCAAAATACAAGTGGATTCTCAGGGTCACTGGGTGATACAGTCCAAGAAGTCTACCAAAAGGAAATCTTCTTCCCAGGTAATATTTTACTTTTAGTAAATATATATCTATATTCCTCTCGCCGGGCTTCAAGAAAGGCAGAGTTGAAGATCTAGAAACAAGCATACTGAGTTTCTAATTTTTAAAATATATCACATATATTTTAAAAATATATATCTATATTTGCCTCTGCTTGTTTCAAGATCTGATAAGTGTGCCGCTTATTTGCAGGGTACTCCCACTCTGACTCCTCAAGAAGAACTCCGCCAGACTTTGAAAAAGATCAAGTTGGATGCTGCCGCCGAAGGCTCTCACGGCGAGACCTCCGCTAATACTGGAGGCTCTGTGCCTCTGCCTTCCAACCCAGTATTGCCTCAGCCGAGTTCCCATCGCACTCGGCGTTCAACTTCTGCTTCCACTACTCCTTCTTCTGATAAGCCTCCCATCAATCCAAGGGATAAGACCCCCGTTAACCAAATCCTAGCAACCATTTCCGAAGAGAAGAACGGCGATACAGTGATGACTGAAGCCGAACCTGTGAAAGAATCTCCAAAGATTCCTCCTGGGCGAGAGCCTGTTGTTCCTCCCGCCACATCTGGCGATAATGTTTTCTTTCCACCCGCTGGGGGCGTCTTTACTGGTCCTTCTGGGAGTTCTTATTCTCCTGTCGCTCTCACAAATCTTCATAGGATGGCTTTTAGCGGTAGAGATCCTGGGCTCCCAAGAAGGAGTGATACTGGCATGGTAGTAAATAGGCTGCCGACTCTTTCTCCTGCCTGCTTTCCCTGGAAGAAGAGAGAAACAGCCCTGTTTCACGTTACTATGAGGCTATGTTGAAGTATGCTACGACAGGCTTGGCTCATTCTTCAAATTTAGCTTCTGTGGCCCAAGGGTTAACTCCTCAAGAACATTTTTTTATGGCTGCCGCGGTAATTATTCATTCCCATGTGTTCTTATTATTAGCTATTATATCTAGATTTGCTGAGCTCCTCTTCTGCTTCTGCCTCAGGGATTTCAACATTGTTTGAGTCTGATTGATACTTTTGACGTACAAGTCGATTTGGTGAATTTCTTGTCTCGTGAAAACGAGAATCTCGAGCGCCAGCTGAAGGCAAAAGAAGCAGAAGCAGCAAAATTGCTCAATGCTAGCATCAAGGAGTCCACTGAGCGTGGAGAACTTCAAGGTACTTTCCTCCTTTGGCTTGTAAACTGAATTTTCTTTTCCTTCTAGTCTTTCGCCGAAACCCTTAGATCTTGCCCCTTCCAAGGTTGTCGTCAGCATTCTGACACACAACTGAAGCAAGCTGAAACCGAGATAGATAACTTGGCGAAGGCTAATGCTAAGAAGTGCGATATGCTGTACGGCCAGGCTAAGACTATTGAGTGGTACCGCCGAGAGTTAAATTATGTTAACGAATTAAATGTTAACCTTGATAATCTTCTCAAAGTTTCCCAAGCCGACCTAAAGTGGATGGAAAGCGAGCGAGATAATGCTCGCCGTCTAGCTGAACTTAATAACAAGCGAAAGGATGCCGCCATTGTGGATCATATGAGAGCGAGATCTCTACGTTTAGATGAGAAGGCGAGAGCTGACAAGCTTGCCTCTCGCCTTAATACTGCCATCTCTGAGAGAGACTTTGCCGAGCAAGAAATGCAAAGGTGGAAAGATTTCTGTAAGATCCATGGCGATCGAGCCAGAGAACTGGATAGCCAACTAAAGGCTCAACTGCAGCAAGTGGCCACAGTATCCGGTTCCTCTGTGAATGCTAAGTTTGAATCCCATCTGCAACTCCTTGTAGAAGCCCAAACTGGCGCTTGTAGGCACGTGAGCGAGTTGGAAGGTAGATTTCTAGGATGTTCTTCCGCTAGGTTCTTCATATTGCCTCAGTTTCTAACTCCTACGTCTTACTTTCAGGGCGAGTTAAACAATTAGAAGAAGAGTTGAAGAAGCAGCATAAGATTGTTGAGGACCACAAGCTCTGTACCGAAACCATCTCCAACCTGGCTGGGAAGCTTACCCATCACAATGGTTGTGAAGAAAGGCTGAAGCAAGCTGTGGAAGCTCACCGCCAATGTCCCAACCAAATCGCTGAACTGAACCTTCAGCTCCAAGACCACAAGAAATGCCAAACCTCCATTGAGGGTCTTGAAAGTAAGGTGAAGTACTTGGGCGAGATCCAGAGTGGACTTCAAGCTGATTTAAGTAAAGCTCAGAAGGACCTCCAAGCTAAGGATGTCAAACATAAAGAACAACTTCTTCTCATGGACTTCCTCGTCGTCCAGGAGTATGTGAACGAGGAATATCCCAAGCTTAACCTGAAGATACCAGCTAAGTATGCCATTGTTCCTTAGTCTTCCGCCGTGAAAGAGGTTGTGGATTGTGAACAAGACGGCGAGGGGTCCGGGTCTAGCGGCGAGGAGGATGTTGAAGGAGAAGAAGATGTGGCCCAGGAAGAAGAGGAAGAAGAAGTGGAGGAGGAAGAAGCGGAAGAGGAAGAAAAGGTAGAGGAGGAAGAAAAGGTGCAAGGACAGGATGGCGAGGACCAGACCGCTCCGTAAGCCTGAAAGGGAATTGGCAACTCTTCTTTACACTTTTTCTTTGTGTCTCTTGCAGCTTCTTTGTAATGAACAGTCTCTTTTTATTTTGTATTTTGTTAAGGCGGGTATTTTGCTTCTTTCCATTTTTATTATCGCCCTGTAAGGATATTACCCTTAGCTTTTGTAATGGATAGTCTTTCCTTTAAATGTTGCCTTTACGCTATCTTCTATTATGCTTGCTTCAATTTGTCTTCAAAGACTTAACTTGCCATTGAGTGACGGCCTGGTCCTGTACTGCCGACAATTTCAACAACTGACTAAACAATTTCTAGGAGCAGCAGGGTTAGACCCCAGCCGTAACCATTACTTGTGCCCGTCAGCGATCTAATATAAGCTGCTTGGGTTGCCCCATAGACTTTAATACACTATGGCGTCCGCCAGAGGTGATGCTATGGCGTAGACGGATTAACACACCAGCCACACCGCTGATGTGATGCTACAGCAAAAGGGTTCTTATACGCCCAAACACTTACAGATCAACAAGTAACACGACTGGCCTTACAACTAAGCCTGGGTCGGACTAACTCTTACAAGTAGGTGCGTTCACTCAATGCAAGCAAGCTTTCTTCATAAGAGATCTTGGCTCTTAGTTGATTTTATTGGTTTGGGCATTATGCCTTCAAAGATGGCACATGGCCTTGGTACCTGATCAGGGTTTTGGTATGGCTTTTATTGCCTTGGGCATTTGTGCCTCTACGAGTGGCTTTTATAGCCTATTGCTGAGTGTTTTGCCTCAGCTATTGTGCTCTTTGAGCTTTTAAACTTTAGTCATCACTGTAGTTAGACTACCCAGTGAATGAAAAATATAAGTGACACAGAAGTTTGTTAACGGGGTTCGGCGCATGATAGCAAACCTACGTCCCCGGATCTTATTCGCTGTTGTGTTACATCAGTTAATAAGATTTCTTGGGTATTATGCCCGCCCAAGACTTCGGATTTTACATTATTTCCCTCAAGGATAGTACTTCTTAAGGAACCTGGCGTTCCATGGATGTTCTAGTTGTACGCCATGCTCATCAATTAGTACATACGCTCCTGGCCCAGCCACTCTTTTGACCACATAAGGGCCATCCCATACAGGTTCCAATTTCCTGCATCCTTCTCGCTGAGAGGGGGGAATTTCTCGAAGTACCAACTCGCCGGGCAGATATTCTCTTGGAATCACCCGCTTGTTGTATTCTCTGGATAGTCGCCGGTGGTAATTCTCCATGTGTGTAAGGGCGATCAGCCGATGCTCTTCTAAGTCATCAAGCTTGGCTAGGATTAGATCTGTATTCAGATTCTTTTCCCATGCCTCATGCTTTGTAGTGGGTAGGATTACTTCAGATGGAAGTACTGCCTCAGCGCCGAAAGTGAGTAAGAAAGGAGATGCTCCAGTTGCTTCTCGAACCGTAGTTCTATATGACCACAAGACGTTGTGCAAATGCTCACACCACGCCTTTTTATGCTTCTCCAATCTTTTCTTCAGTCCCATTCCGATAGTCTTATTGGTGGCTTCTGCTTGGCCATTACTCTGAGGGTATAAGGGAGTTGATTTTCCCAGTTTGACGCTGTAATGGGCGAGTAACTTTCTTATGTTGTCGCCAACTAACTCCTTTCCATTGTCTGTACATATCTCCGCCGGTACACCAAATCTGCAGAATATGTTTTCCCAAATGAACGTGAAGACTTCCTGTCCTGTTTTCTTCCTGATGGCTTTGGCTTCACACCACTTGGTGAAATAATCTGTTGCCACAATGATGTATTTTCGCTGTCCGGAGCCTGTAGTTAGCGGTCCAATAATATCAATGCCCCACTTGGCGAAAGGCCAAGGGCTGAGCACTGAATTCAAAGATGTTGCCGGCGCCTTAATTCTTCGTCCATACAGCTGGCATGGTTTGCATCGCTGAACATATTCTTTTGCATCTTTATTCATCCAAGGCCAGTAGTATCCCTGCATTCTAACCTTCAATGCTAGAGCTCTTTGGCACTATGATTTCCGCAGTCTCCTTCATGGATTTCTTTTAATAATTCTTTGCCTTCTTCTCTTGATACACATCGCAGCAGGGGTCCAGAGAATGACCGGCGATATAGTATTCCATCTCGGAGTTCATAATTCGCCGAGCGACTGATGACCTGATGAGCTAAAATTTGATTTCCTGGTAAGGTTAAGCGGTCCAAGTAATACCGTATCGGCGATCTCCAATCTGTTTCTGCCGACTCTTCAGTGCTTGTTGTTAATACTTCTCTTTGCCTCGGCGCTACTACCGATGGCTGCATTACCCTTTCAATAGCTATTGAAGGAACATCTGGGTCCGTCATCATTGAAGAGATAAAGGCCAGTGCATCGGCGTGTCTGTTGTCTTTCCTGCAGATGTGGCGAAACTTGATACCTGCGATCCTCTGGGCACACTCCCTAGCAAGTTTTAGGTACTTCTGCATAGATGGGTCTGATGTCTGATATCGTCCAGATATTTGCCGAATCACCAACTGGGAATCACTTGTCAATCTGACATTGCTGACCTTCATTTCCATGAGTATTCGCATGGCGTGAATAACTGCTTCATATTCTGCCTCATTATTAGTCGCCGGGAATTCTAGCCTTAATGAGTGCACTATCCTTGCTCCCTTTGGCGAAATAAGTACAATTCCTATTCCATTTCCTTCTCTATTTGATGAACCATCAACATAAACCTCCCATCCATCGGGGCTGCACTTTAATAGATCCGGTACTTCATGCTCTCGCTCATCCATGGAGGACGGGATTTCTTCTATTTCTTCTTCTTCATCAATTGGGAAGTCGGCGAGGAAATCTGCAATGACTTGAGACCGCTGAGCTGTTCGTATTTCGTACTGGACGCCAAACTGTTCAATCTGCTGATTCCACTTGGCGATGCGCCCCACCCGCTGGGAGCTGTGCAAGATAGATTCTATTGGAGTCTTGGTGAGAACTACAATGGGATGAGCATGAAAATATGGACGCAATCGCTGAGATGCAAAAAACAACGCCAGTATCAACTGCTCTATTTTAGTGTAATTCTTCTCTGCCCCTTGCAGTGTTCTGATGATATAATATATAGGTGTTTCTCCGCCTTTGGTTCTTACATGCACTGCGCTTATGGCGAAAGATGTCGCGGCGAGATATACTCTCAGTTCTTCGCCGTGCTCAGGTGGCTGAATTGCTGGGAGAGTGGCGAGGTACTTTTTAATGCCCTGAAATGCAGCTTCATGTGCCTCGGTCCAGTTGATTTTTTCTCCTTTCTTCAATGTCTGGAAAAATAACTTGCACTTGTCGGAGAATCTGGAAATGAATCTATTAAGAGACGCCAAAGTCCCATTGAGTCGCATAACATCTTTTACTGTGACCGGCGAGGGCATCTCTATAATTGCCTTAATCTTGGCTTGATCAGCTTCTACTCCCTTCTTGGTGACGACATATCCCAAAAACTTTCCTGGAGTTACGCCAAACACACACTTCGCCGGGTTAATCTTTAGCTTAGTGACACGCATATGGTTAAATATCTCTCTGAGGTCTTCCACATGAGTTTGCTTCTTCTTGCTCTTGACCAGCATGTCATCCACGTATACCTCCATCGTCTTCCCTATCCATTTTTCGAACATTTTCTGCGCCATTTCTTGATAAGTAGCGCCAGCATTCTTCAACCCAAATGGCATTCGAGTGTAACAAAATAATCCTTTTGTGGAAAAGAAAGCGGTATGCTTCTGATCTTCTTCCGCCAAAGGTATTTGGTTATATCCTGAGTAACCATCCATAAATGACAGCAGCTCGTGACCTGATGTAGCGTCTACAGTCTGGTCAATACTTGGCAGCGGGAAACTATTCTATTCTTGGGACAAGCTCTGTTAAGGTCGCTGAAGTCAATCCAGATTCTTACTCCCTTGTTCTTCTTTGGTACTACTACCATGTTAGCTATCCATTGTGGATATTGCACGGGCCTTATTATACCAGATGCCCTCATTTTGTCAATCTCTGCCTCCACTGCTTCCTTGTAAGCTGGGGCCAATTTCCTTATCCTTTGCTTGAATGGTCTGACCTTCGGATCAATATCTAATTTATGACATGCTATCGCTGGGTCAATACCTGGCATCTCATTCATGCCCCAAGCAAGACGTCAACATACTCCTTGAGTAGTGCTTGCAACTTCGCTGATTCGTCTTCATTTAATAGAGTGCCAATTTTTACCATCTTCGGATCCTGATCATCGCCAATATTAACATCCTTAGTAGGTTCCACCGCCGTAAAATGTAGTTCTGGTTCTCCCATCGGCGATGGTTCCTTTAATTGCTATAAGTTATTTTCTCCAGACTTCGCCGAGTCTTCTACTGAATTTATTGAATGCACATACGTGGTTGGATTGGCGATGAAGTCCAGAATCTCCTGCTCTTTAACTGCTTCCTTGCCGAGCTTCTTTTTCTCTGCAATCTTCGCTTTTCGATTTTCTCGCATTTGCACATCCGCCGAATTGCACGCCTTGGCCACTGCTAAATCTCCTACATACTCAGCAACTCCGAATGGTGTGGGAAATCTCAAACGTTGATGATAAGTAGAAGGTACCCCTTTCAAACTGTGGAGCCATGGTCTTCCCAAAATTGCGGCATACGGCGAGTCGACATCCACAATACAAAGGGTGGTTTTCAAGAAATAATCATCGCAAATCTTAACTTTAAATTTGATCTCGCCTTTAGGCTTAGAAGCGATACCATTAAACCCATAAATGTTATAGGAAGAGACTGTCGGCGAGGGTATTTTATCATCTTTCGCCCTCATCGCCTCAAAGGCAGTATTAAAGAGTATGTCCACTGAACTGCCTGGATCAATAAGCACCTTCGGCAACCTGAATTGCTCCATCTGAATGGTAATAACCAAGGGATTGTTGTGATTTCTTCCCTCTGGAGGAATCTCTTCAGCGGAAAACCCAACGCACGCCTTCATCCACTCTTGCAAAGGCTCTTGCTTAACGGCGACACTACAAATCTCATTTCCCATTCTATCTCGCTTATGCACACGAGATAAAACGTTATCATGAAATTCATCTCTAGTGATCTTTGAGTGTACAATGGAAAAGCAATCTAATTCCAACAAATCCCGTTCAACCTTGACCTCATACACTTTTGGAGCCTGAGCGGGAATGGCCTGAATTGGCTGGACCATGATAGGAGGTGGCGGTGGCAACTCTAAAAATTCCTGGAATTTTCCCAAGCGGATGAATCGATGCACTTCCTGTTGTACGCCGGTGCAGTTCTCAGTTATATGGCCATGAAATTGATGAAATTGACAGAAGGAATTAGTATTAGTTGGTGGGGCCCTCGGGTTTCCTCTATTATAAGGATATCGGATGTCATCCCTACAATTGGAACTTTCAATCTGTCCGAATGCATCTGTATAAGAGACACGTAGTTTAGGTAGAGTAGCGTCTTGGAAAGGTTGCTGGTTGCCTCTGCCAAATTTTCTGTTATCTCCATTATATCTTCTGTCACCATTCCCATTTCGCCGATTATCTCTTCCTCCTCGTCCATAATTTCCTCCTCTATTATCTTGTTTGTCACGCCCCTCATAATTTTCACGCTTCTGCGAGTTCCAATGATGTTCGGCGGTAACTTGCTGTTGCTGTTTTTCTGCTTCAGGTACTATTATCGCCGAAGTGGGATTCTGCACCAATCTCCGCTGTTCAGCCTTCAACCATTCTTTCCTAATTTCTTCTTGATCCTCCGGCGAGAGACTGTTAATCGAGTGAATCTGTTTCGCTCTCTCCTTCTTTAGGCGCAACTCCTCTTCTCGTATTTCTTCATAGTTCATCCATTCATCCTGCATTGCCCTCAAGGTCTGCAAATCCTTCGGCATGTCCCAAAATAACTTCTGGTACAATTGATCTGTCGTCTCCATACCATTAAGAAATGACCTTATCTTCTTCTTTTCTGATACTTCTGATCCCACTTCACTGCTTGCCTTTCTCCATCTTTGAATAAAGCTTTTGTAAGCCTCCATGTGCCTTCTCCTAATATTAAATAACCTTTCCACGCCCAGCCGACTTCTGTTGTTCTGAATAAAGGCACGCAAAAACTTGCACTCCAACTTCTCAAAATACCTGATTTTTCCTTCTTCAAGCCCATCAAACCAAGCTAAAGCCTCCTCTTTGAGTGTAGCGGGGAAATCCATACACATTATGGGGTCTGACCCTACCCAAGCTGCCATATCTCGCTTATAAGCTTTTAAGTGTTGCGAATGATCTCCCGTTCCATCATAGGTGGAGGTGAATTTAGGTGTAGAATACTTGGGAGACACGAACCCATATGTGATACATTCATGAAAAGGTGTTTTTTGTGCTTCCGACAATGCAACCCTGTATTTCGATTCTCTCGAAGATCCACTCAACGCTTCTACTTTGTGCTTTAATCGGCGAAGGTCCTTCTTCATCTCTTTATCTATTTTATGCTGCCGCTTAGAACTGCTGCGGTCTTTGCCATCTTTTCCAGGCACGTTCAACCTTCTTCCTCTTTCATCATATTTCGCTGTTGAATCTGACATTTCTGATGTACTAGTTCCACTCTTTTCAGCTCGGCGAGTTGTATGAGAATTTGAGTAGGAGTGTGCATGGGACCCATGACGAGATGAATGTGTATGAGAGGTATGGCGAGTCGAGTGCGAGTGGGATGCATGACCTTTATTTTGTGCCGCCATCAATTCTCTATGACTCTGAAGTACTGTCTCCATCTGCAATTGCATTTGTCTCTCCATCTGATTAGCTTGCCTGTTGTTGGCCTCAAGGATTTGCCTTAACAACGTTTCTGTAGTATTTGTGGATCCAGTATTATCTGCTATCACTACTGGGCGAGTTACCGTAGCTCCCGGTACTATCGCTGCACCATTTCTGCTAGCCGCTTGTGGAATTTCTGCCGCTATAATTGGTTCTTCCACCATCGCTGGAACTTCTTCCGCCACATGCTGAGTTTCGCCGACACCTTGCACCAACTGCTGCTGAACATTGGCCGCCACATGTTGAGTTTCGCCGACACCTTGTACCAACTGCTGCTGAACATTGGCCGCCACTCTGCTTCCTGCCATTGCATTCGATGTCTCTCCTCTGGTGAATCCTCCGCCACCAATCTGCTCGCCACACGCATTTGCTTCTGCCTCACTACTGATCCTTCGCAGCATTGAATTGGGCTCAGGTGATCTTTCTGCATTCTCTAAATGAGTGATGTCCTCCACATAGACCTCCTCCTGGCGTGTTACTCGCTGAACAGGTGGTTGCCGAGATGCGCTTGCTAGAAAGGTATCTGTTCTACCAACTGGTTCCATTGCTCTGCTTCTAGTGTTGTGACCACTGGGGAATGTCGCTGGTGTAGGAGGGATGGGATGTCGAGGAGGCCTACCCGCCGGGGCTTTATCGTTTCTTCCTCTAGGACCCATTCGCCGGATGCCTATAAAAGAAGACAAACACACTTCCTGACAGTATTGCTCTATTAGTACTGTGGGTAAATGCCAAATAAGTTAGTTGGGTTGCTTTTCAGAATGTTGATGAATGAAAGACAAAAGGAACAACTTTAAGTCATGTGATGTGCAGATGATGACCTAATCATGACAAGAATTGCAAAAACATCCTATGATACTATGATTTCCAAATCAAATGATAGTACGGCAGCTGTTTTAGGAAAAATTTTTGAAATGATTTTAGAACACAATTTCCTTCATGAGTCTACAATTTCTACTATTCGCCGGAAAAGATGCTTTTTGCCGGAAATATATATCTATATTTGCATTTTCCGATAGGAATTCATACCCAAAAATAACATTTTTCTATCCTTATAACAAATTTTCTCCACTGCTTATGTGAAAAAGGTGAAATATGTGATAAACTTGCCAAGACAAGCCGGCCAACCTTTGTCTATAACCATAATAGTACTGAACACAGCAAGATTTCTATAAATGGTAAAAAATGTCTACTGAGAATCCAGATCCATCGCCATAGCATACTAAAAATACTCTATACTTTCTAATCTTAGCAATACTCTACAGGAGAATCCTTATAACACGCTGCATAGCATACCATATATAGCAAAACAGAAGCCAAAGCATGGAGAAATTCTACATAGGCGAGCATAACATCTCAAAATAGCATGATGAATTTACTGAACATAACGGCGAGCTCTAAAACTCATATTTCATACCATATATAGAAACAAAGAACATATGATAACATCTCAAATCATACTCAAAATCAAGGAAAAACAAGTTCAAAACCTCTTCTAGCGCCAAAATGTAACTGTGTAAAATCCCAAGGGGTTAGATCTTACACAGTACACCCAAATAACATACGTAAGCATACACACAATCAGACCTAAGCATTCATGTAGCATATAACATAGGAAATACACAAGAGAGTAAGGTTAGAGATACTTGATAAGATGATTTACTTGGTTCGCCCTTAGGTAAGGACTACATCCAAGGATTCCACTAATATAAGCATGATTACAACTCTCAATTACCTTGCCAATCTTCTAAGTAAGCACTCACAATAAGAACCCTAATTTCAGCCTTGGGCTATAGAGAGCAAGTAGAATACTTTTCCTCTCTCTAGACCAATCCGAAATGTGTCCAACCCCTTTCTTAGAGGCATCTCTCGCTATTTATACAAGATTTACATTAGTGCTAGACAGCTAATACAGACAAGCTACGCTCTGACACTGATTTGTCTCTACTCGCCGACAAAGTATGTCGCCGAGGTAGTATTACTCTCAGCGGGTAAGTCTTCTTGAGGATAAGGATTGCTGACGAAGTTCCCACTGAGTCAACAAGTCAGCCCTGACAATCTATCCGTTCTGACGAGTAATGAATGCTCAACTACTTCTCACCTACTTATTACCTTCCCACGCTACACCGATCTTACTCCGCTGGCACCCTTACATCTCGCCGCTAAGCCCTGGTATCATATGCTTCGCCCACAGCTTTCATTGCTGATTCCATACTTCTCGTGAGTGTCCTTTTGATACATCTTAGCCCTTAGGATGCTATTATTATGCAAAGGCATTTTCTACCCTTACAAGCAGGCGAGATAGGAACAAACCAAATCAACCGAAAGAAAGAGACTTCTAGAAACAGACAGGAATCGCTGCTTCAATCAAATAGAGAGAACAAACCTGTTGTATTAACGAATCAAGGTAGCCAGAATCAAATATTAAGGAAGGAGCTATTTTTCATGAGGCCTCAAAATTTCAATCAACGATGAAAAGACGAAAAACACCCTCCGCTTTTTCTTATTCCCGGTTAATTCCTTACACTTTTTCATTCCGTGTTTCTCGATTTGCAATCAAATTTAACGAAAACCAACAAATCATCTCAACTCTCCGTGTTATACAAGGATTTCACCCTATTCTTCTTCAATTTACCCAAATCCGCTCTTCGATTTCCTCCCCTAAATTGAAATCTTCGTTTGGCCCTAATTGAATTTTTGCTAATTTTTATCTTAACAGAAGCAATTAATAGAAATTCCCATCTACGATTGAAGAAAACGACAACAATAGGTAATGGATTGGTAAAAAATCTTTGGTTTGTTTCATCACACAAATAAGTTCAGGCCTATGATTTCTCTTTTCCTAGCCATTTTTGGGTTCAGGCCTGTGCCATGTGAAAAATAAAAATCTTAATGTATCCAATCTTCGTTGATTTCTCTTTTCCTAGCCATTTTTTATATGTACTGCTACTACTGCTGCACCAATTAGACTAGATTACTGCTGCAGCAGTGGAGTGGCCGACCGAGAAAACAACTTCTTCCTTTTAACACGTTTAGTTCATTCTTTCCAAGTTCCAACTTGTGGCTTGGGTATTGCAAATACTGTATATAAATTCTTTTTTAAATGTGCAGTTTCCCCTCCTGCGAAAGACTAGATTACCGCTGCAGCATTCATCTTTTTTCCTTCAGGATTTACATATTGATAAATTACGCAATTTCACCAATGCACTTTTTGTAATTTGGTTGACTGGGTTTGCAAAAGACTTTATCCTTATAGGCTTATAAATCCTTTTTATTTTTTGTGTGTTAGGCACGCACGATGGCAATGAGCCACTTGCTAACCTAAAAAAAAATGCAAACATTCAAAAAACAAAAACAACCTCATAAAAGTTGGGTGTTGGCTCATGGCGTTGACTCGATTATCTCTTCTTCATAAATGTTTAATGAAAAAATGAAAAAACATGGTGCTGACTCGGTGGCAATGGTCAAACCAGGTGTAAGCATTTCAAGCAATTACAATACCAAATACCAAGATGCATCTATCACACGTGTTGCTTTAATCCGCCGCTACCACCACCACTACTTCTTCAATCCGTTTCAGAATTCATATATACTAAAAATGAGAACAACATAACTAAGATATCTCTTTTATTTCATGCATTTCAGTTGAATGAGTTGATTTAAATTCACGATCAGACTTAGATGTTTACTCTTGGTGGAGTAAGATTAAAGGTTAAGTTTGAAAAAGAAAGAAGAAAAATGGTTTTATACTGTTTTTCTCTTTGTTGTTTAATGATTCGATCATTATATATATAATTTTTTTGTGAAATTTGTTTGATTTTCACCTTGAATTGAAGTTTAAAGAGACACCCAGACCTTAATTTGCTGGAAAATTGTCTAATTGGATGATTGTGTGGGTTTTATGCAGATCAGTTTCAGAGGTTAATGGGGCAGGTATTTTTGAAGATAACCCGAACCCGGAAACCCGTTGTCTTCCACAATATTAGAACCGAATTTCTGAAGAACTCAATTCTTTAGAAAACAGAGAAACCGTATCATATCCGAATCGTAGGGTCAATCCACTGATTATTTCAAAGTATTTTTAACTTCAAATGTGTTTGTTAGATATATTTTGAATGTTGTATAAGATCAATTTCCATGATTACCTTCAATTGCTTATGATTGTCAGGAAATTATATGTCAATTTTAATTTCCTGGGACATAATTTGTGACGGACAGGAGCGACAATTTCCATCACAGAAAGGCCTCCCAAAAGGTCGGCCAAAAAGTTCTCTCTTTTCACCTCACTGGAACTGTAGCATTCACGAGAGAACTCTCATCTGTCTCTTATCAAGAAGGACTTTTAATTCAAGTAGATTGGCAGTGACCAAAAGAAAAGAGAATACATGGATGGAACCTAACCACATAGTGAGGAAGCTGGAACTGTAGTATATGTAAAGACTAGTCTTCCTGGTATTTCAATTGCAGAGAAGGTAGGTCTACTTTTCGAGAGAGCATGCAAGTTAATTCAGACAAATTATTTCTAGCAATTATCAAGTCGACTTCAAAGTTCAAACAACACACCAGAGTACAAAACTAATGCAGCAGACTGCAAGAAACCATGTTTGATTTGACGTCTTCTTGACATAGCTTGCTTTACAATTTCTCTGTACACAAGCTAGAATTCAACTGCAGATTTTCTACAAGGTATACTGTACAGTTGATTCCACTTAAGCATGTCACATAATGTTACTCTAATTCCAAGCATGTCATGTTTACCACATCAACTGTACATTGTTCTTGCTCTCACTAAAACATAGTATCAAGCCTGAATTGTTGTTATACAAACCACAACAAAACCTACAAGTGTTTATAACATCATTCATACGGCCATGTTAGCATAGGTCTAATCCATATGCTTTTCTGTTAGACAATAGTTTATCTTTGACAGCCTGTACCTAGCTGTCATTTCTGTTAACTGTTTGTCATGTGCTTTTCATTTCAGTTCTGTTATGTTTACTGCATCTATATAAGCGGTCTGTCTTGTACTAGTTTGGTAACATCAATAATACATTTTCTTTACTCTTCAATCTCTTACATGGTATCAGAGCCATAAGAGAAAAATACCAAACTTTCTCATCACTATTAAACCTGCAACTTTCTCACAATGAGAACTATACAAAATACTTTTCCTTCTACTTCAACTTCTTCCGCTGCTAATCAAAATACTGGTGAGATTCAACTAAACAACAATTAGTTGTTTCCACCATTAACACCACAACAAAGATCTCAACAACCGTTACCACCACCTTTACAACCAACAGAACAATCATCACAACACATACAACAACCACTTCAAACAAATACAACTCAACAACCACCGTCAACACCACTGCAACAACAACAACAACATCTAAATCAACAACAACAACTTTTTCAGCAATTTCTGTTATTTCTACAACAATCACCACCATTACAACAACCATCTTCATCAACACCACCTCTTCAACCTACACAAATTCCACCGTCTCAACCACATCCACAATTTTCTTTCTTTCAACAACAAATTCCAACAAATTTTCAGCAACAACCTCAGATCTATAATACTAATGGATTTTAGAGACAATTTTCTTTACCTTTTCAGAATATCTCAAACTTTGTTTCTGTTAAGCTTGATTCCTCCAACTATTTGGATTGGAAGGATCAAATGACCTCTATACTTACATGTACGAATCTTTATGGCTTTGTTGATGGCTCAATTCAACCAGAACCAGCTACTATTCTGCTCAACAATATGCAAGTACCTAATCCTAACTATTTTGAGTGGATTCGGTTTGATACTTTTGTTGGAACCTGTATTAATTCCACTGTTGAGAGATCTTTAACGTCAGAGTTGATTGGAAAGAAAACAACAAGGGAGAAATGACTGCATCTATCAAAGTTATTTAATGAGCAATTCTTTGCTAGGAGGTCTATGTTAAGATCTCAACTACACTCAATTAAGAAGGAAAGTTTATCTGTAAGTGAGTTCTTGCATCAATTAAAAACTATTTCAGATTCTTTAGCAGAAATTGGTGAACCAATTCTTGATTCTGATTTAGTCATGTATGCTCTTAAAGGTTTAGGGAAAGAGTTCATTCATTTTGTGGTTCGTGTGCATAATAGAGAATCTCCTCTCCCATTCTCTGAGTTGAGATCCAGATTATTAAGCCATGAACAATTTCTAAAAGAACAAGAAAGTGATTCTTATTCATCTCTTGTTGTTGATCCAACAAATTCTGCCTTTTATGTTAAGAAGTCTGGATCACCAAACACTTTTCCTCACAAGAAACCTTTTTCACCTGACTTCAATTCCAACAACTCTCATTCATCATTTACTTCACCTTCATCCTCATTCACTTCCTATGGCTTTAAGAAAGTTGACTTTAATCTTACACAGAAGCAGGTTGTGGACTACAATTCTGTATGTCAGATATGTATTAAGCCAGGTCATTTTGCCAGTAGATGCAGGTTTAGGTATGCTGCTTCTAAAAATAGCAGTGCACCTTTGCAAAAGGCCTTTGTTGGTCTTGATCTTAATGCAGGGAGCAGTAACAGAGGTGGTTACCAAGAGTTTGATTACAATTTTCCTGCTGCTCTTATGGCTGAACCTGTTTCTGGAGGATATTGGGAACATACATCTTCTGGACAGTTTGGATTTCAGATTCTGGAGCTACAAGCCATATGACAAATGACTCCAATCTGTTGTAGAATACTTCCACTTATGTTGGCAATGAGCAAGTCATGGTAGGAGATGGTAAGCTACTACCTATCTCTCTTACTGGTTCTTCACAACTTAATGCTTCAGGTCATATGTTTAATCTGCACAATGTTCTTTATGTTCCTCATTTGAAACATAATTTACTGTCAGTTGCTAAGTTTACTATTGATAATCAATGCTCCTTTGAATTCTTCCCTTGGGGGTATGAAATAAAGTGCCTGAAGACCAGAGCAATTCTTGTTAAAGGAAAGATGGAGAATGGCTTGTATCCAATCTCTCTGGAGGAAATTTCTGCTCTTGTCTCTAATGCTAGAAGTGTCAAGCCTACTGCAACTGCTTTGCATACTACTGTTGTACAGCCTACAACTCTTGCTTCTACTACTGCTTCACCAACATTATGGCATTCAAGGTTAGGACATCCAGCTTCAAAAATCATTAAGAAACTTGATGTTGCTGCTGATATCAAGCTCACTAGTAACTCCTTTGAAGCTGTTTGTGGATCCTGTCAGTTAGGGAAGAATAAATGTACTTCTTTTCCTTCCACTGGTACTGTTTCTACTACTCAATTTATGTTAGTTCACTGTGACATTTGGGGTCCTGCACCAGTTGAGTCTCATCTTGGTTATAATACTACATCTTATTTGTGGATGATTGTACCAAGTTTAACTGGATTTATCCTTTGAAGAGTAGATCAGACAGTGTTGGTTGTTTTAAACATTTCAAAACTCTTGTAGAGAATTACTTTGATGTAAAAATCAAGTCTTTTCAATGTGATGGAGCTTTTGAATTAACTAAAGGTCCACTGAGAGAGTATATTGATTCATGTGGAGTTGCATTAAGAATTTCATGTCCTTATTTGCATCAGCAGAATGGTTCAGCTGAGATGAAGCATAGACAAGTGACAGAAGTTGGGAATACTCTTGCCTTTAATGCTTCTCTGCCAAAGAAATTCTGGTTTGACTCCTTCTTAGCTGCTGTTTATCTCATTAATAGGCTACCTAGTAAGGTATACAGTTTAAGACTCCATATGAAGCTCTCTATTCTGTCAAACCTGATTACTCTACTCTATTCGTGAAAATCAAAGTTTCTGGAGACCAATGGGAGTGCATGTCATGCTCATCATGCAATGCAGCATTCATGGGAGATCACAAAATAAAATCGAAGTGTAAATCATGCAAACGACCGGGCAAACCAACACCAAGTTGACCAACAACCATTTCATCAATATTGCTATGATTCTAGCCAATAAATGATATTCAAAAATACGACTACAATAAAAAAAAAACATGTTATGCAAATTCAGATAGAGATAAAGGACAACACTGGATCGACAACTTTGTGTCCTCGGGAAAGGTGATAGGGGATTTAATCAGTGTAGCATCTCAATTGATGGCCATCAATTTCTCTAATGACAATTTCAAACATATACATGAATGTGCACATATACTTTCACCAGGTGTGTATTTGAGGTACCTTACGAAGTCTTGCATTGAAAATTTGGTTTCGAGATATTGTGGCGAATGCTTACTACCAAGGGAGCAAAAACATATTCCCCGTTCCGGGTCTAAGAATGCCAGACTATAAAAAAAAATATTATATGCAGAAAGGATGCTCACAGGGATTTACAATACAAATCTGACTGAAAAAAAATAATTAGAGCAACATGGAGAAAGAGAAACAATCGATGGAGATTCCGACGACAACGCAAGAGAAAACCAATTACGACTATATTGGAACTATTTGGAGGACAAACGATTATAACGATGAGTTTTTTTCCAAGTACAATTTTGGTATAATTAAGGTCACAAATCTATCCCTAACAAATTAACAATTTTTTTTTTTTAAATTTCTTTAAAACAGACACTACAAAAGTCACAAAGAATAAGGCATATACGATAAACGAGGGTGATTTTTTTAAAAGCAATAATTCATCTGCAAGCGTGCAGTGTGTAACGACGACTCTCAACCTAAAGGTGGGAATAACAAACAAATAACACAGGTCTGTTTTTAATATTAGTGGACAATAATCATCTCGAATTATAATGCATCTACGAATGTGATATGTAATTGGAGAGTGAAATTAATAAGGTTTTCATGTTAGTAGGTGTGTCATGTGGTTTCAAAAAATTCGAAGCATTCGTAGGTGTGTTATGTGTCCTTTGTGCTAACTTTTGTGAGAGATTAGAGCTTAATTAAAAATTTATATGTTGTCGTAAATGTTTCAAACAAACTTAAATACTTATCAGATCAATGGAAGCATTACCAACGTCAAGTATAGGTCAATCAAGTGCACACGCCAATAATTAATAGTAAAGCTAATTAATCAATTTGATGTCTAACAATTCAATAAACATGTAGATACAAGATAGCCGAATATTTACAGAGAAAGGAGGAAAGAGAAATATTGTCTGGATATAAAGAACAGAGGGTATGGGAAGACGACTAGGAATATGATAATACGATGGAAGAGGCGTCATTGATGGAAAAGGGATGCAACCTACGATTGCTATTAGGAATAATACTATCGAAATGCTCTGTGAAATAACGTGTCATGGAGAAATTATGGAAAGTTCATCTATGAAGATCTGCAACTTAGGATTGAAACAATATACGGTATTATGGTCTTTACCTATTGGATAAAAAACTACAAGAGGGAGTCAAAATTACGAAAATACTGTACGACGCTCCACGGTGAGGGTAAATTGGAACCAATAACTAAATGTAAAACAAAATTGAAATATGTAAACTAAATAAAACATAAAACTGTTTATCAGGGCACGAGTATTCCAAAATTCACAGGGCAACGAGTATTCTAAAAATAACATGGTAACGAGTATTCTAAAATTTGGAGTGATATGAGGCGACATGAGAAGGAGAAAAACATTCTTCAAAGGAATAAAAGTACAATATTGAACAATCACGGCACGGGCAAATCCCTTGTAAGCTAAATAAGGCAACAACTTCTGAATTAAAGAATTACCATTATCAGGTGTGTTCTTATAGGGGCCTGTTTGGCAATCAGCTGCAAACTTTTTATTTACAGTTCAGAAACTAGATACTCCTACTTCCATCTGTTAAAGTTAAAGAGATGGAAGAACCCTCAAAGGCCGTCAAAGTACACCCTACCAAATCACATAAAGGACCGCATACGAGGCCTCACAAGAGACTGAGCGCCGTCAACATATATAGTGGTTCCTGTCATGTAGCGAGCATCATCGCTTACCAAATATATGACTGTTGATGCGAGGTCATTCTTCACGTCAAGCCATCTGTGGAGTGGTGTAACCTCGTTCACTAACTTCTCTGCCTTTTCTTTCCCCTCGGACAATATGTACTCATCTTGTAAGTGCAAACCACGTGCAATTGCATTCACCCTGATACGGTGTTTCCCGATATCTATAGCGGTAGTCTGAAGATGTAACGGTGAATATTAGTGCTGGTTCTAAGTTCCAGAGGGAAAAATAACTTGTCCAATATTAGGATCATTGAGATTTAATTGAAAAATAGCGAATAAAAAGAAAATCAGTGGAACCCACAATCATTGTTCACTCTAAAACAGCAGAATTAGGTTCATATACTGGAACATGGCTGTTGGAACCTAAGATGAGAAATACTATAGTAACAAATGGTTAATCCGATGTCTTAAAACCGTTCACACTTTCCACTGACCATCATTCATTTACTATCCTAGAAAGCATGATGCATGAGCATGACATTTATAAACTTTTGGAAACAGTAACCTTGATAGGAGAAGTAAAAAATTATGAATTGGATAATATAACATACCCTGACTAACTGCTGAACTCCAGCCAAACACGACCCATATGCAGCAGAACCTGGATAGAGCCCTCTCTCTGAGCCCATGAATGAGGTTAAAAAGATGACGGATCCTCCCGATTTAGCATCTCGCATCCTTTTACCAACAGCTTTTAAGAGAAACCAGGCTGCCATGAAATTAACTTTCACGATTTTCACGAACTCATTTTCAGCTAAGTTTAGACAATCTTGCATCTTCCCTGTTCCCGAAATGCAAATAAAAAACGTATAAGTTGAGACATTCAAACAATATTGTTGCTGTTAAAAATCAAATATCAGAAGAGACATGGACACAAGGACCCATCCCGTTACAGAGAAAAAACATATTGCAATTGCAATCCATGTCAGACGATAACAAATAAAAATTTGGCATATGTATACAATTTTAGTTCTTGCAGGAAATCCTATAGAAAAAGATTGGAATACAAGACGCCGTCTATTATTTTATTGCAATACCACTTTTCTCCCTTATGTGCAACATGCTGAAAGGCACCTCCTCATTTGTTATTTCTCCAATTGCAGTTCTGTTAGTAACAATATACCATCATATACAACCAAGTAAGGGTCTTGACATGTGAATCCTTAAAGGATATACCCATACTCCGCGTTAAAGCTAGATATTAATAATAAATATTTAAAATGACAGACCAACATATTACGCGTCCATGCTTACGTTAGTCTTAGATCCACTAAACATAAGCAGAAGTCATGCACAGTCTACCCACTCAAAAAATTATGGCTGCCCATCAAAAAGAATTATTGTACTGTGCACGCGGCCATATACTAATATTAAATCTGTGAATTCTATTCTTTGCTGTCTCCTGAAATTCATGTACACTATAGTGGGAGGGAGATAGCTCAACGAGGTGGAACAGACTGACTCTACCCCCATTCCCATTTCGCTCAGATGATAACAAATTCATCAATGTCAGGAAGCTTGCCTATAAACACCTCAAAAATCATACTAATGCAAAATACTAACTCCAGGGGATGCAAAGATGAACTTTAACTAGACAGCTTCTACTAGTCCTTACAGTTCTTCTGCTTTTTTCCCCAGGAAACCTAAGGCCGAAGAGGGGGTTTGGAAATATTTTTTCAAACAGCAATTGACATGCCTCGATGATTACCTCACCAGCCGCGTCATTGCCCCACATGAGGTAGTTATTTTAAGATAATCAACTTCAGATGCTTGGATTGTTAAACAGTTAATGACATACCACAACATTCGTCTACAAATAAGACCCAAACTACAATAAAATACTCAAAAATTCGACAACATTCATAAAACACACTAATCCCAATCACTAAAAAACTAATCATTTTGGAATTTTACTTAGAATACACTACACTAGAGTACTGAAATCAAGTAAAAACACACAAACAAAAATTACCTTCATAGGAAACCTAGACAGCTTCTACTAGTCCTTACAGTTCTTCTGCTTTTTTCCCCAGGAAACCTAAGGCCGAAGAGGGGGTTTGGAAATATTTTTCAAACTGCAATTGACACGCCCCGATGATTACCTCACCAGCCGCGTCATCGCCCCACATGAACTAGTCATTTTAATATAATCAGAAGGCACATTTGTTTCAAGTTTCAGACACTTGAATTGTTAAACAACTAGTGACATACCACAACATTCGTCTACAAATAAGATCCAAACTACAATAAAATACTCAAAAATTCGACAACATTCATAAATGATAAAACACACTAATCCCAATCAACTAAAAAACTAACCTTTGCTTAGAATACACTACACTAGATTACTGAAATCAAGTAAAAACACACACACACAAACAAAAATTACCTTCATAGGTATAACAATGAACAAGAGCATCCAAATTCCCCCAAATCTTGCAGGCTTTTTCCACACCAGAATCAAAATCCTCTTCTTTAGCTTGTTCCATATCCAAACCAACCACACCAATCTGAGCTTGTTCCTTCATTGATCCATTTATCTTCTCTACCATAGTTTGTACACAACTTTCATTCCCCATCAAAACTAACCTAAATCAATTAAAAACACGACAAATCTCATTAAACCATAAAAACCCACAAATAAAAAACCAAACTTCACCAGAATTAACCCACAAAAAAAGAAAAAAAGAAAAGATCATCAAATACCTGCAGCCACGTTTGAGCAAATGAAGAGCAATGTTTTCAGAAATCTCATCCCCATTTGTTGTTAACAAGATTTTCTTCCCTTGATTCTTCTTCTCCATTACAAGCAAATGAATGGGTGGTGAGAATTTAGGGAGATGAGAATTTATACTAGAAGAGAATCTAGAAACTGTAAGGAAATGGAAATGGTGCCACTAAAAAATGATTGAAAATAAACAATGATATTATGGTTTGTCGTTATAGTGTTAATAATCTGAATAGAATCAAAGGAAAGAGAGAAAAATGTGTAGTGGATTATACTAGGGAGAGGAAGAAGAAGAAGCAGAGAAGGAGGAGAGTTTAATAAATGATGGCAGTGATGGGCGTGTGGGGACTCACAAAGCCTTGGATTTGTGGGACAGAATTAGCAAGGGAAGGGAGAGTGTGGGAGTGTTTGCCGTATTCATTGAGAAGAAGACAAGGTGACTAGTAGGAGTAGAAGTGTTTTTAAAGCTTGGATGCTGTCCACCTAGTAGATGATGCCCCTAGCCGAGTAAGAGTGGGTAGGCAGGTATATCAATATTTTTTCGAAACACTTATTGCCTGTTTGGATACAGAAGCACTTCTGACTTCTGCTTCTCTAGAAGTAGAAGTCGATTCCAGAAGTCAGAAGCAAAAAGGTTTTGCTTCAGAAAAAGTTAACTTTTCTGCTTCTAGAAGTCATTCTAAAATTGTGTTGCCAAACTAACTTCTGAAAATAGAAAAATTAACTTTTTTGACTTCTGGAATTGACTTCTGCTTCTGGAGAAGCAGAAGTCAAAAATACTTCTATATCCAACAGGCTATCAAAGTTGTGGATCAAACAAATGCGTGAACTAAAGGCCAAATCTTGTTTTAGGGTGCCAAATAGTTTGGCGAAAATAAAATTTCAATTTTCTTTTGCCAGATGGTTCAACATTGCTAATGGGAATTGCCAATTTACTTGGAGTATGTACCGCCATTAGGCAAATAATGTTGCATCTTATATCTTGGAGTGTGTATCGTCGTAGGCAAATTATGTTTCGTCTTATGTCTTGGAGTGTGTGCCATCCTAGGCAAATAATGCTTTGTCTTACTATATGAATTTTGATACATTTCCAAGCAAACACCCCCAATGATCATTAAATGGTTTGGCGCAGATGAAGCATGCGTGTGATTGTTTGGATTGGATGCCATGATCATACTAGTAGCCGAGTAAGAGTAGGTAGGTTGGTAGGTGGGTTATTTAATATTTGAAATTGTGTTTGATGGTTTTAATAGAAAATTTTGTTAATGGTTTGGTCTAATTTATCATGTGTTTAGTACAAATGTTTTTGGCCAGATCAACTAAAATAAAAAGAATTGCAATGACAAGAAAAGTAATCAGTCTCAAGGATAAAAAATTTGAAGTCATAAAAAAATGAAGTCGCACAAGTCTTGAGAGTTGTGACATTTTTTTCTAGACTTGAAAAAGGTCCCATGGATTTCTTGGTTCTTAGCGTAATAGTGTTGTAGAGCGTGAGGTGGCACCACCCACACCATCGGATCTGCAGGGGGTCCACTATTAGATTAACTCTTTTCGCCCTACACCATCGGATCACATCTCTACAAAATATCTACGACACTATTTAGCTCTACATCTAGAGTTTTCGCTAACCTTAATGGGACTCCTCCAACTTCAATATTCAAGTTGCAAAAGTATTGCCTGAAGTGATCATTAGTGCTTGCTCTTGCTAGAGGTATATCATTTACTACTGTCTTTTACTTCATACACATACCGATCCAAAGTCTAAGACCCCATAGACAAAATTGCTTGTATATTTTCAACTGCACCAGTGTGTCAAGTCAAAAACAACAAGAGAAAAAATAAACAATGGCAACGTACATACAAAATTGCGACCACCCAAATCCGAACTTTTGGAAGCAGCCGTAAATTGAGCCTTTCCGACCAATATCATCATCACATTCCCAAACTTCTAATCGACAGTGCACTCGCCCCTTTTGCATCTCTTGGCTCTGATACATCAGTTGGTCTCCACTTCGCCATGGTGGTTGGATGTCAATTTGATAGCTCATATTCATTCAGCTTTTAAACTCAGTATCTCCTTCACAGTTCTTTTCCGGAAATAGGGCATATCTTTCTACAATGATAACATCCAAGCAGTTAATGATCAGTTCACATTAAACATCTAACTTAAACTGCCAATCTGTCGTGATATTGATTGATCCAAAATGACAAACTCGACAATTATGTTCCCCTTAATAGGTAACAAAAAATAACAACAACACGAGCTGGAGATGAAATCTGAATTACCTGACTAAACCACAGCGCCAGATCTCTGCTATAGAAATCAGCATACTTCATCATGAACATGCCACAGTCCGACCTATCAATGGAAAGAAATAATCATTCTAAGACTGGTCTGCTAATATAAAAATGGCAACAAACGGAACATCTGGAGAAAGCTTAAATATTCAATTTCATTATCTAAATATTAGAAACATACCCATTCTCCTGATGAGGTATGTCATGAGCACATTCAAACGTCCAAGAATTTGTGTTTATGTCTTTACCAGTTTTATCTTTTACTTCATCCTTGTAATATCTAGCCTGAAACCACAAACAACAAAGGTAACAAAAACATCAAAAGCAGCACCAATACTGTATCCACTAAAGATCGTAACAAGATATTTACATCAGAACAATATAAATATATCCTAAACACACACCAGGTTCTTAAGAACTTGATAATCCGTGCCTTTGAGTGAATCAAGGTACTGAAACTTCCGGTTCTTCTTATCAATAACAGCCAAGCACCAATGAATTGTTGTGTGGATAGGGACAAAAATCTACAGAAACAACAACAGTGATCTTTAATTCAAAGACCAACTGAACTTGCAATGAGAACACTAGTTCAAAGAGTAAAGAATAAAATATAAAGGTGGAGTAGCAATTTGACCTTGTCGCACTCAAGAAGTCCGTACCCTATCTTCCTTTGAGTAGTCCATCTTCTGACAGATATAAAGTCGTAACCATTCCCCCCACTAATCAACTAAAAAAAAACACAATGACAAACACCATTGATGAATAAGAAAATGGATTGGCAGTGGCAGAAAGTAGAGAGACTAGAAGGAAGTCAACCTTGGTATAGAAGAAGGTGTTGAAAAAATGACACTTCAGAAACTTTTCTGGTTCTCTTTGTTCCCTCTCCTTCAACAATCCAAAGTAGACATTTATGACCTACAAACAAGGAAGGTGTAAGCATATTCAGCAAACTAATCAAATCCATTAATCTTACGTAAACACACACAAACTCTTCTCCTTATATTTTCATATTTGGTAACACCAGGAATGAACTATAACTGTAACGAAGCCATGCTTTAACCAGCAATTTGGTGAATATGGCAAACAAAGTCAAAACGAACAAAAATCACCTCATCATTTAACCAGCCACCTGGTTTCAGGCACTGCAAAACTTGGCCTGTAATGTCAATATTAGAATTCTGATGCGTAACCAAGATTTTGTGCCTGCAAAAAAGAAATTCCATGAACATATAATTATCATCCAATAACTACACAGTCAAATGAATATATTGACACCAAACTTGCAAAAAAAAAAAAAAAACGCTCAAGTATCTAAATTAACAACACTTCCACTTACAAACATCGAGCATTTCTTCTTACCTATTGGAATTTTGGAAGGCAACCGATACTTGACGCTGTTCGACTTCTGTCAGAGGAACAAAGGACTCATTAAATCCTTCCTGGGACGAGATACAAAACGTGTTAGCAAGCACCAAGTCAAGTCAAAATCCAAAGAGACTTATTTTCCAGAAGATTCTAATTTACAATGCAAGTGAGAAATATCACCTCTGATTTCTTTAGGTGCTCCTTGGCGTGTATTAACCTTTTCCGAAGGTCAGAGGGTAAGTAATCCACCTCCAGCTTCTGCTTCTCGGTAGAAGCATACACCTCTCTGTGTGAACGCATACGCACACAAAAACATATGAATATCTTCTAACAACAAACTACATCACATTAACAGCAAATCCCAACTATGGCATTGTGAAGACAAAACACAATTGATACATAATATTTCTACAAGCAACTATTCCAGTCACGGAATTTTAAACATTCAGCCTCCTTTCTTCAAAACAGGTGCAATTAGATTGTTGAAATTAGCCCTTGTGTTACTCTCAATTTCACCATATCTAAAGCTATTTTAGTTTGCTTTTGACTCCTGCAGTTCTCAATTCGCAGCACCAGGATAATACCTCACGTGAATTGGTCACTCGATATGAATTTAAATCATACATCTTTATCTACCTACTCCTACTGTGAAGTGACATTTGCAAAAGAACTCATCCCAGAATTTAAAACACATTCAGCCTCCTTTCTTCAAACTTATTAAAAGTTCTTGAAGGAGACAGTTCAATCTGATCAAGTGCCTGGCATTACAAATTCGAAACGCTTGCAATGTACAAGATTTAAGACGAATCAAAATTTACCAAATCAAAGAACAAAACTAATCGAAAATGCTTTACTATCCAAACCCCACAATTCTCTTTTTAGAATTTCAGGTAACTGGAAAAATCTCTAGTCTAATGAGTATAAGTAGTAAAACTAGCTAGGTAACAGTAATACATACACTGTAATTGATAAAATTTAGGGTTACTGAAATACAAACCTGAATCTTAAAATGGATTTAACAGCTGGTAACCATGAAAGGGTTTCCATGGTGATTTTCTCTGGAGCCAGCAGAGGTCTGGACTCTGCTCCTGGTTTTCTTCTTTCCGGTTTACTTCTTCTTGTAATTCCTCCATTGCGTATTCCTCTTCTTGTTTTCCTTCTCTTCTTACTGTATGAAAGAAACCATTTCTTCGTCCATCGAATTGGAAATGTAGATTTCTTCTTCTTCATGATAGCTGGTAGTAATCTAGGGTTTTACTTGAACTCCATTTTCAGTTCAGCCCTATTTTCCTTCTTTCTTGATTTCTCGGGCCTGTTGCGCTTGTTGGGGAATGGGGAGTGTAAGTGTTGCCTTGGTAGCCGATTGCCGTTCCCATCTATTCTGTTTTGTTGGTCGGACCCACACACAGGGTGTTTCGCCATCTGAATTTGAGTCAGATGTCAGTCAGACTATTTGTTTTTGTTTTAGTCAGATCTGACTGATTAGGACAAATTGGCAAAAATATGAGATCCGACTAAAAAAACAAACATATCGAATGAGATCCAGTCGAGTTAATTGTGTCGAATCAGATCCAGTTAAGAAAAAAACATGATGTCAATTGTTTCGGTTCGACCGGATAGGTCCGACAGTCAGCTTTTGAATCGTGATTTAGGGCACTTGTACTCCTAGAGAATTTGTTGGTTAGGGGGAGTACTGTCTTCGACATTCAATCTTTTCCTTGTTGTGTGACTTTTTTTTCTTTCTTTCTTCTGATCAGTTTCACTCCCTAATCCTCTCATTTTTTTTCTTGACTATAGTATCCCAACATTAAGCTCCTCCTAGGGAGAAATAGGAGCTTTGTGCCACGGCTTGGTTCTACTTGAAAACATTAGTATTTGTGGTCCAATTATCATCACCCACTTTTTGAATCTTATGGAGTCGGTTTTCTGTTACACAACTGGAAAGTACAAAATCGCTTCATTTGTTTTGTGATAGTGGGCACCATTGATGGATGGCGCCCGGCAGATAGTTCTGGGCTCTTGTAGTATGGCTGTTTTGGGGTACAATGGAATTCCTCCTTCTGTAGCAGTTTGTTTTTTTTTTTGGCTTTTTTTCATTCAAGATTCAAGAATTCCGAAACTAACCTCAAGTGTAACCGGAAGAAGCATTTTATCTACAGCACAAAAAGAGTAACAATCGTCGTCAGGTTGTGCCTGATACGTACCCAGAGAATTTACGCGATGTGATTCCAATCGTCAAGCGATATCTCGGTGTTCCGAAAGCAGAACGCACTAAAAGGCACAAACAATATTCTGGCCCTGGAGATGATGGGAAGAACAACAAGACTGGAGATGATAATGCATTGGTTCTCGTCAGAGACAATAACAATGACAATGCTGCTGATGGGTTAGAATTGGATGATGAGTTCGATAACTTAAGTGTCGATCAAATGCAACAGCTTACCGATTCGGTGCAGTTGAAGATGAAAGAATTTAGAGGAGCAGATTCAGATCATGGATAATAAAAGGAAAACGAAAATCCAAACTCTGGCACAAGTGGAATTTCTGAGCATGGGGTTGAGCCTGCTGCGACTAATACTTTGTTGTATTTTGTAATAGCTAATACTCAGGGTGAAACTAACGTTGTGTTGCTTGTACGAATATTTACTCATAAAAAAGGAATTCACAGTCTTTGGGGTATCATCACTGCAGGCTCGCAGCGAAGTTCCCAAATACCCTGAGCACAAAGTTCTGGTGCCAAAAGCAAGGTTCGCACATGGAGTGATCACCGAGTGTCTATATGGGTTAGCTATGACAAAATACAACAACAACTATTACAGACATGGAGCTTTTTTTCTTCTTCTTACCTATTGGAATTTTGGAAGGCAGGACTCTGTTCGACTTCTGTCAGAGGAACAAAAGACTCATTAAATCCTTCCTGAGACGAGATTGCAGAAGTTGTTACCAAAAGCACCAAGTCAAAATCCAAAAAGAGACTTATTTCTTGGTGTAAGATTCTAATTTACAAGGGAATGCAGGTGAGAAATATTAACCTTTTCCCAAGGTCAGAGGGTAAGTAATCCACCTCTCGGCAGAAGCATACATCTCTCTCTCTCTCTGTGTGAACACAGAAACCTATAAATCTCTTCTGACAACAAACACACAATCATATTAACACCAACTTCAGCATTGTGAAGACAGAACACACAATTTTGATACATAAAATTTCTACAAACAACTATTCCAGTCACGGAATTTTAAACATTCAGCAGCCTCGCTTTTTCAAACCTAGGAGTGCAATTAGATTGTTGAAAACAGTCCCATATCCAAAGCTGTTTTAGTTTGCTTCTGACTCCTGCAGTTCTCAATTCGCAGCACCAGGGCAATAACTCACCTGAATTGGTCACTCAAATTTTCTGACCAGAACTTCACAGTTGGTACGACAGATAAAATCATACATCTTTATCTACTTACTCCTCCTGTGAAGTGACATTTGCAAAAGAACTCAAATTTTCTGACCAGAACTAGACAGTTGATACATAATATTTTCTACAAGCAACTATTCCAGATAGATTTGATGCCGGAGTGGTAACAATTGACCCATTCAATCTATTATAACTTACCATAACTGGCCAACATCATAGTTATTACAAGACAACCCCCAAGAAACTAACAACAACCAAGTAGCAATCTTTTATACGGTGACACTCCTCTCCCACTCACTTAAGCAATTAAAATTTAAACCCGACATTAACTCAAATCCGTACGTTATGAAAAAACTCAAAACGTTTGCTTTTCTCGCTCGCGTTGCTTCTCTCCTCATTATTTGAAACCGAAATAGAGATGAGATTCAAAGACACAACGACCCAAACCTCCATTCTTCTTGGTTATGATTCATTTCTCAGCTATATAATAAATGATTCATTCTTCTTTGATTATGTAGCTTGAACATTACAAGGTATGATTGAATTTTCTCATTTCAAATTTGTATTCGTAGTTACGGTTTCACAGTAAATAATTATCTTTTGATTATTTCAATTTTCTTATTCATTCGGTTGGATCGCTTGATTCAGAATTAAGGTTCTTCTTTCCCCAATTTTTGATTTGTTAAATATGTGGTTTTAGGGTTTTTAAGTGATTACACTATGAAATTTTCATTTATTTTTCTTTGGTTGATTTCAAATTAGCATTTTGTCTATCATAAATATGTTATAAGGTTATCATAAACCAAATCAAATTGGAAATGAAGATCTCAATCATACAAAATCTAATCAAGCTTTTTTATTATTTCTAGAGAAAGAAATTTTCCAATTAAACAGTTGGAGCTTTGATGTCAAAAGACAAAAATTCTAATGCTACTAAAAATCAAAACATCAAGGTATGTGGTCATCGTCTAAAGGGGTTTTGAAATACAATGTTTAATTTCGTATGTCACAATAGAATTTGTTTGCATGGTCTGCCTGTAGGTATAGTCATATAGGAATATAAGTAATAACTATCCTAACAACCATCTTAAAACTAATCTATGTAATCTTATATGTTATGTGTATTTGATTAGATTTAACTATCCTCTTATATGTTATGTGTATTCAGTTAGATTTAACTATCCTCATGTTATGTGTGTGTGTTTTTGCAGGCCAGTAAAGCTGCTGCTGCAATCTTCTTTTAAGTGCCTTAGAAAACGGGATCCTGATGTCTCCATGCGCATTGATAGCGTTTTCTGGTAGGGCTATTTAACCGATGGTACCCAACAAATGACCAACACCGCATTTGGTACCCAATATTTCAAATATTAAGGGATGGTACCTAGACCTGCCGTTGACCGTTATGATCACGGTTTGACTCATCTTTCTTTTATTACTTTAAAATTTTATTTATTAAGTTTTGGAATTTACGATTATATCCTTAAACTTTTATCTTTTTCCCATCTCTTATACCTCTGCAACAACCGCCATTGGAGAGCAATGATTCTCCTTCTCCGCCGACCTCAAATCTAAGACATAAAAAGAAAAGAAAACTACAATCGTTTTCATTTTTACTACTGTTTTCAATTGTTAGTAGTGACAATTGGTTCAACTTGAATTATGATTATAGAAGGTGGTATTGCTGCTGTTGGATCATCATCGGTATCAACCTTCAGATCGATAAATGTGACATTGTTCTTGCGAGCATTAATTGAAGATTATGAAAAAACAGGAATCATAGGTTGTCCATCTCCATTGTCCATACCCATATAGATTTCAGCCTTTAATACCAAACCAGATTTGACAATCCAAAAACAATACACCCCGTAAATGAAAATCGAAGGAAATCAAATCTCTGGGACTATTGTTCAAGAAGTTTTAAATACTGATCCTAATAAGATCTGTCCATCCATAAATAATTATCCAATATTCAAAATCAAATCTTCATAAATTAGTAAAGATGGGAACACGAAGAGAAAAAAAAAACAGAAGAAGATAAATTTATTGGCTTTTGGACTACCAAGATTGAATGAAAAGAGGGCTTGTTTGAAATCGATAATTCTTTGTTTCTTCATTTGTTCTTATTATCGCGGTGAAGAAGAGGAAGAAGAATACTGTATATAGATATCCGAAATCATCGTCTTCGTCTTCATATGAATAAATAACGAAGATTTGGAGATAAAATGAGAGGATTTTCTGTAAGAAGAGAGGGTTTTGATACTTGATTGGTATGAGTTCTCGTGACATAAAAAAGACAAGGGTTTCCACAGGGATATATGTGTAAATTCAAATATTTTTTAATTAAAATTAGGGAACATAAATAATTATGAGTCAAACAGAGACTTTGACAGTCAACGGCAGTTGTAGGTACCATCTCTTAATATTTGAATTATTGGGTACCAAAGTCCGGTGTTGGTCATTTGCCGGGTACCAACGGTTAAATAGCCCTTTCTAGTATGGTTTGGTTCCTTCGTAAGTGGGTTTAAACAACATTGGTAATTTTCTTTAATTGTATTTTTATATTGGAGTGCTTTTAGTGAGGAGAATTTGTGGATTAATGGATTTTTTATGTAGATAAGGTTGGTCCTGTCCTCCGGGGAGAAGTGAGCTTAGTGGTGAACTGTTAGCAGCTATGACTACATGGAAGTACTAAAATGGAGGTAAGGCTATTCATATTGGCATGCTTCAAAGTTCAATCTGGGACCATTTTGGGATAATGCACGTCCCTTCAAAGTTAAAGCTGCTTACCTAACTGACATGGTTGAATAACTTATATCCAAGTAAAGTTGAATTCTTAAGGGTTTTTGAGTAAGCTCGTACCAATACAGCTGCGTTAGTTAAGGTGTTTGAAAACTAAGCTATCTAAACTGCTTTAATATGATTTGAGGTGGGTCTGGGGGAGGCTAAAAAGGGTTTAATTAATTTTCTTTTGTCGATGCTTTTATACTGATTTAGGATAATACAGTGAAATGAAATTTTTAGCAAACAAATAGGAAATGACTTTACTGAGAAAGATGTATGTCAATTATATAAGCAGGCTACTCCACCTTTTACTGTCTCACGAGAGAATCGCTAAAACCATAGATTTTATTCCATCGTTCAGCTTGATCTTTGATGTCAAGTTCTTTTATTTCAGTTTGATTGGTATCTAAAGTACGTGCCGTAAAATTTTGCAGTATTTGTTAAGAAGCCTATGTTTGTTTCGGTTGTGCGTCTTTTGAAATTTTCTCAAATTTTATGGTGACTTTATATGCAACGAAAGTTGACTGGTTGGTTTGAGTTGTATAAACTCTTTCCATTGTTTACTTTAGGAGGTGAACGGTTAGAGGTTAGAATTGGGCCTAAGTTTTTTGTCATAAGTGAATGATCAGAGGTTACAACTTACAAGCCTCATTGTTTCTCCCCACTGATTGTTGTTCTATCAACAGTTAGGTGTTCAAAGTAATGGAAGTGGAAGCACTTTTACATCAATTTGGCACAAATGGAAAATGGTGTGGTATCTAATTTTTTATGGCTTTTGAACCAATTTTTCTTAGGGAATGGCAAGCTGGATATGGAAATACAAGATTATATCATTTCCCAAGTAATATCTGGAGCTCATTGTATACAGATTTTGATTTATGGGATGGAAAACTACCACCTTTTATAGGAGAGAAGGCAAGGTCGTATATTATGGAGGTTATATGATCGTATTACTTTGTTGATTGATGTTACACAGCAATGACACTCAACTGCTCTATATTTTCTATCATTGCCAACTGAATTTTGAGATTTGATTATGGATTTGTCTCCTTCAGTACTTGATTGTTGTATCTATTACATGTTTTAGATCCCTGCAAATTCAATTCAGATGTATCATTCATGGTTACAGGTCCCTTGGGTAAAAGCACGATGCAAAAGTATTTGATTATGGATTGGTTTTCGGCTCTCTTAGGTATTTCACAGAGAACGTTCCATGGGTATCCATGACCAAGAACATACAGTCCGAGCTACCAGCTTCTGATTTCTTGGTTGGTCTTAAGGCTACTTCCATATCTTTTTTCAAGGTAAAAGTTACTACATAGAGTTCTGGCAACAACTTTTTATGATTAGACATTGAATTTTCTCCATCAGTATATCAGTTTTCATTGGGATTCATTGATTAGTCTCTGCATGTCTGTTTATTACTTAGTCTCCGTTTAACATTTGGAACAACATTACAATCTCCAGTGTGGCATGTACTGAGGGTAATAATACCTGGATTTCACCTATCACATCTAAAATACAACTTAAGTTATTTCAAATTGACATCTTAAGATTTGGCTGCTGAATTGTATTGATGTCATCTAATTTTTGAATGTTAAAAGATTAATAGCATTTGAGCTCATCCTTTCAGCTTGATATAATCTCAAATCCAGTTACCCTAACACATGATAGAGATTATCACAATTAAAAATTTGAGGCAATGATTAGTTAGATTCATTTTCAACCTTTACTGTGTTTTATACGTCGTAACATTCTTGAAATTTTTTTATCCTTTCAGTTCTAACATAGGTAGATGGTGATGATTTTTCTCCAACATCAACTATTTGATTGTTAACATTTTCAAGCAGACAAAAACAAAGTTGACATGTGGCTGACTTCTTATTTTTTATTTTGAACAAAGTTCAGCAAAGTGAAAGATATCCTGTTGGTGAGTTTACTTTGTCTATAGAAGCATATGGATAGTGTTTTGGTTTGGACGGAGTAAATAAGTACGTACCACAAGATACACGTATTGAGCGACTGATTAATTTGTTTCAAAAAGGTTGGGAAATGTGTTATGTACAACGTACTGTATTAATTTTGTCGCAAATTTGCTCAAGTCAAAATACTGAGAAGATGTGCATGTGTATGCGCAGTTTGTAAGGGTAGCATTCCGTCGATGAAGTTCTCTTGCTATGTTTTTTGTTATTTTCATGTATTTGAACAGTTCGATTTCAAATGTTATCATTTGAAACGTGTTTCAGATTCTCTCAAAGTGACAAACAATGAGAAAGGAAATTGTATTGGAAATAGGAAACCAAATGAACCTCCTTAATAATTACAAAAAAGAAAAAAAATGAACCTCCATAATTGAAACTGGCTGTTTTAGGGGCCGGCAGAATGGTTAGAGAAGCCGGATAATGAGACAAAATAGGGTTGTCCAATATCTTTTTCTCAAAACCCCTTATCGAACATATTTTTTTAATTCCAAACTACCCCTACTTAATTATAACTAATCAAAATTAGTTATACTAAATCACCTATTTGAAATGAAATTTTTCCAGAAAGAATTTCGTCTGGAATTAACCTCCACAACCAAACCGAAACAAATTTTCGTCTAGATGTTTTTACAACCATCCAGACGAAAACAACCTATTTGAAGCCAAAAAAAAATTCCAGAGACATTTTCGTCTGGAAGTAACCAGCTTAATTCATTCGAAACTCATCTTGAAAAACAATCTATCTAACTCTATTTTCGTCTGGAATTGTACTAATTAACCTATCCAAAAAACAATGTAGCAAACTCTATTTTCGGCTAGATTTCTCACATTTAACACTGTTTTCGGCTACTTTCTTTGTGACACAATCTACACTACTCTATTTTCGTCTGCAAACTAGGTATGCAAAACTGTAAACAACCAGACGAAAAATCTGGAACGTAATTTTCGGTTGGATTTTTAGGGTTACATCCAACCGAAAATCAAACTGAACCCAATTTCTATAACATTCAATCGATCAATCAGCAACAAAAAACTCAATCACAGACAAATTCAAGCAATGGGTTTGTTAATTAGGTCTACCTGAGTCTCATATCCGGATCTATTTCATCAAGAGTCTCGGTTTCATCTCTTTCTTCACGTTCTTAATTTTTTTTTGTTCTTGGTCTCATCCTTAATTTAATAGGGTAATTTAGACTTTTCATTGTTTTTGGACACCCCTTATAACACCCCCTAGGATTGTAATATTGTTTTCCGGCTTCTCTAACAATTTTGCCGGCCCCTAAAACAGCCATTTAATTGAAGTCGGCTATTCACTCCAAAATTGCTCAGTAGAGTTGTAACTGAGCTCCCTGTTTGATCTTTGAGTACTAGACAAACACTTGGTTCTTTAGAAAGCCTTTGTGATTACTGATTACGGCTTTAATGTTCACTTCGGTGTTTCAAGAGTGAAGAAACCCATTTACATTGCTCTAATGGTGAAAGTTAAGTCTAGCTCATGAAGAGGAACAAGAAGTCTAGCTCATGAAGAGGAACAAGAGCATTAATATTAAACTCACTTCAAAGAGTGAACGAGAGGCCAGGTACATTGCGAATTGCGAATGAAAGTCGATGGAAGTGCGATTGTAGTTGGGCGTCGTTTGGATTACAGGCGCTTCGTTTGGTTTGATCATTGACCTTCTAAGAAAAATCCATAGCATTTGCATGAACATTAAAATGACAAAAGCATCCTTACCAGGCACAAGTGTTGCTTTATATGGCAAATCGTAGTATCAAAATGTATAAACCGTTCAAAGCCCGTGCCCATGGCACGGGTCACACTCTAGTAGTAGTCTAAAACAAAACACACAATTGAGAAAAGATGCAAATCAAGGCAAGGCATCTAGGAGGATCAATGAACAGAAAATATATCTATTCCATTGCCTCAATGAAAAACAAGCCAGCTGGGAACATTCCTTTGTCTTCTATTTCCTCTTCCCCTTCTTCTCTGACATAACCTTCAACTCCACTTTCATAACCTTCAACTCCACTTTTCTTCATACCCTTCTCTCCAACACTCGAAGTATTCTCCTCCTCACATCCCATTGCCTCCACATTCTTCATCAACCTCTGGAACAATTGCTTAGCTGCCTCATAATTCTCTGACACGGTCTCGCCTTCCCTAACCAGCTGTGCATGATCATATGCACGCTGCTTAGCAGTTTCTTCACAGTATTCTCCATTCAAAATAGAATTCATGGACCTATTCTCTGCTAGAAAATGACTGTAGTTCTGCTGCTTAAGATCTGCATACACCTTGGATTGTTCATAGGCTTCTCGTATCTTTTTTTTCTCATCTTTTGAATAGCCATCATCCTGGAGCATTTTCTTCAAACCTTCTCCCTTCTGCAAAAGCTCAACCATTTCTTTATCTTCTATTCCTTCTTCCTCTTTCACATTGGTTTGCTTAGAGAAGCACCTTTCCATTCCACCTTTCATCATAAACTTTACAGCTCTAAAATAAAAGAAGCACAAGAGAAGCATATATCAAAATTAAACACTAGCAGAACAGAAGTAATTTGTTTGGTAGTAATTAACAACAGAGACACAAGAAATTTAGCCAATTAACAAGTAGATTAGTAGACTAAGGAAATGTATCATCAATTAGTACCCAATTAACAAGTATACAGAAGGAATTTAATCATCAAACCATGAAATTAACTATAAGTAGAAAAAAACAGATGAACACATACCTTGAACTTATTTTTTCCTCTCCTTCTTTCCTTATTTCTCTCTTTCGAACCATTTATCAAGCGAGAAGGGCATTTTTTTCCGTGATTCCTGTAAACATATCGGGGTACTATGGTAAATTCCAGGATTTTACCAACGAACCCCTGACCCAAAGGGAATCTGACAAAATGGGACGGGGGTAGGTTGGTAATATCGTCTTAGAGTTTGTATTCGCTGTTATGCACATTCAAGTTGGCGTGTGCACAAATTATATCCGCCGTCGGATTCACATGGCCTACGAAGACTGGTCGTTCAACGATTAAGCATCTCTAGGAAGATTAGCCTCTCATGAAGAGGCTAACACTCAAACTTTGTAGATTTATATTTTTTTCTCATTGATTCTTTTTTTTTGTTTTTTTTGTTTTTTTTGTTTTTTATAATAATTGGAAAATTTATCTACAATAAAATAATTACAAGAAATTGGTTGTTTGATGACGGCAGATCTTCAACGCGATAAAGCAGAGGATTTTAATTTTAGGATCAATGGCTAATGTACACAACTAAGTCATTTTGTATTAATTTTAATTTATTTCCACCCAATTTTTTACCCTCCTCGTATCGATTTCTTCCCTCCTAATAACAACAAAATTTAGACCTAATAAGTTTCATTGAATATTAGTATTTTTTTTGTTTCAATGTTACAGATTATCGTACAGGGTTGTATGAATCGTTATCAGCAGTGTCTCTGTAATTCAATTCCATTTGTTTTGAAATTTTTCGTGAGGTAGAGCTATTTTTACTATAGGAAAAGTTGATTCTGGGGTGGATTTAAAATTAAGCTTTTCCCCTAATAAAAAATAATATTACTGGCTTGCGTCAAGTAGAAATGTTTTAGTCTTTTCTTCTTCTTGATTCTTAATTTTTCCTTTCTGTGTATTTTTTTTTTTGGTCTCATTGTCTTGGCATTACATATATTCAAATGGTGAGTATATTTGACTTTCCATCTCATTGCTGCAATTTTTATTTTGGAAATCAGGATTTAAACCAAGTGTTGTTATACATTATGATCACGTTAATTACTTTGACTTTCATTTCACTATGTCATTTTCTGCACATGTTTTGAAGATTAACTCATTAAGTAAGTCGTCATATCTTTGTGTAATTAGTATTTCTCTTTTCCCCATGCTATCGGAAAATGCAATTAGCTTATTAGCAATCCTATGGATAGTTACTCCTCTTTTCACCAAATGGTAGTGGTCTAGTAACAGTAGAACCGAAGTTCCTCAATAATACTAAATAATGGTATTAATGCTAATGAAAAAATGATTATCGATAGGCATAAGTTTTTTTTTTTTTTAAATACACCCCGAAGTTAGCTTTCCCTCTAGTAAAATTGGTTTTCCCCCTACTAATTAACATTTTTTGGATTGAACATTAGTTTGTGTCTCTGAAATATTGAAGAACTGGTATAGTATTTCTGACTAGTCAGTAGGATATGACAAGAAGCCCGATTTTTTGCTCTGCAACTCGTTCCTTCACTGAGTTAGTATCGTGACTTCAACTAGGTCTGATGTTCTTCCTTTTCCTCTTCAAATCCACACTTTTCTCATCATGATTTCTGATTCTTTTCTTTCTCCCAATCCACCATAATTAAACTACGTATACTTGTTGATTACCTTCCATGCAATCTTTACTTCCAATATGTTTATGGTTTTCTCTTTTTTTCTCTCTTCCTTTCTCTTCTCGATTCTCATCCCTTTCAGGCTTCAGGTCTACAAAAGTTCTATTACCTCTATTTCATCTTTAATACTCTAAGCTTCTGTTGCTACATTCTTGGGTTCGATGTTGCATACTGTTTTGTCTTAAAGACGAAATAATCATAACTTTTCTTTCTATTACAATCATTTGGGGGTCTACATGTTATATCCCCATTATTAAATGGTTGCATGCATTAACTCTTTTGGTTATGAAATCTGTTCAAGATTTTTCTCATCATTACAACCGAAAATCAAGATATGATAAACCAAGGAAAAATCATTCTACCTCGTCTATTCCGCCTCCATCACTTCTATTTAATACACCGTAATCCCCTATTCTCCCCACTCTGGTATCTCTACACACAACTTATACACCATGCTTTCCTTGGAGAAACTTTCAGCGTATTTCTCCTTTACCTAAATACAATTTTTCATCACCAGTGTCCACCCCTTTCTCTTCATCCTTCTCCCCTGACCCCATTTCTTCACTTTCTAAAAAAATGGAAGGTCTGTTCCAACATCCTGATGAGCTGTGTATTGCTATTAGAGTTTTAGTTCGATCCTTAGCACTTTCATCTTTTAAAAATCCTGTTAAGAAAAGTCTGGAAACCTTGGGTAATCCAAGATATCCTAAAAACACCGGTCTCCTGCATATACAAGTTAATTATGCAGCATGCAAGGGAGAAGCCAAAGGTGTTGCAGTTTAAAACATGAAGGATTGGTTGCTACAATGTCTTGGTAGAGGATTGGAGGTTTTACCGCACACACCCAGATAAGTGTTTTACCATGGCTACTTTTTATTTACAATTGCACCATCTTCCAGTTTATCAGAGAAGACAGGATGTAATCAGAGGTTTTTTGCGAAGAGTGGGTGCGGTGTTATCTGTGGATACATCACAATCTTGTTCTCGTGTAGTAATTCTCATGAACTTGTTGACTCCCTTTTGGCGTGGACATATATTTGATCAAGGTGGATTTCCGTGTTGGGTAGCTTACAAATATGAAAATCTTCATCGTGTCTGTACAAAATGTGGTATGATAACCCACCAGATTATTGATTGCATCCTTACTGACAAACCTCAGCTGAAATAATTTCTTGACAGCAACAAGGATTTTACATTAGCCATGTTAGGTAGTCGAATGAGAGCTACCCACCCATTGGGAAATAAGAGAGCTTCACAAGTCCAAGCTACTGGAAATCAATAATCTCATATTTGCGTTGAAGATTCTTCTTCTCCATCATCATCTTCCCCTGGTTCTGCTAATACTTCAGTTCAATAACCAAATCAGAAATCTAACTCGGCTGAAAGAAGTTGGTCTGCTTCAAGGTTGCAAAGACGGGGATTGTTACTCTCATCAGGCTGATTAAAACCAGTTGGAGCTTCTTCACCCACTGGTAGAGTACAGTCGAGGTGGGTACCTGTTACCCGCTCTAGATCATCCAAGGAACCTGCAATTGTCAGTGCAGCCCCTTCTCCTCTGACTTCTGTCATGTCAGGAGTGTCAGACATGTCACTGGAACGTGCCACTTCCAATACCGACGATACTTCCACTCACTCCTGTAATAGGACAAATGAAATTGGTGTTGGATCTGGTTCGGATTTGAACCTTGACCCACATCCAATTCGTGCTACTTCTTCTGGTCTACTTGATGATCAAAGCCCAACAAACAAATGGGATCAACTCTATATGGGCTTTCCATCTAAAACTGATAAAGGAACACGTCCGGCTGCACATGATCAACCTTTATATGTACCAGACTTAATTCATGCAGGACCGATTCCTATTTCTGATATGTTCAACCAAGAGTACTCACTTGCTAGCTAAATTTTACCGCTTCATGATGCGAAGGTTCATATATAAATAACCATGATTCAAGGAAAACCATGTATCATGGTTAATCACCATCATAAATTGCAGCCAACACAGACGTTCTTTCGACAACAGCCTAGGATTGAACTGGATATTCTACCTACGGCTTCATTTGCTGCACCTTCTTCCCCAGATAAAGTTCAACGTACTAAGACTTTGCAGGAATTGCAGGATGTGCATACTAATATGTCATCTACTCAGGTGAATGAAGCACCAATTTTGCGTAAGAGAAAGGGCAATGATCCCATGCAATATGAACAACAATGTATCCATCTTCAACAACAGCTTGATAATCTTGGACCGGTTCCTACAATCCCAACTTATATCTTTACAATCATCAAACAGTCTCAATAGGAATATCAAAATGTAGTTCATGGGATGGATTCTTCAATGGCTTCAACTTGGAAGATGTTTGTTCCAATTGAAGAGTTTTCTTTGGAAGAGATTGGTGTTGCTGAAGTCATGACAATGAAGATCAACTATGGGAACCAACAATTGTTCCATCAGACTTGTTGTGTTCCTCATTGAATCCTTCCTGGTGGATTCACAACTCCCCTGTCCTTTATCATGTTTTTCGTTTTCAGTTTCAGATTGTTTATAAGTGTGTTGTATTGTTTCTTTGGTTTTGGCTTGTTGTCTTAGTTTCAGTCACACCATGGTGAATGGTGCTAGGCTAACACAGTGCAGGTTAGGTTGTGGTTTGTCTTTTTCTTAACAGATCAGGCCATTCTTGTGGATGGCCACGGCACACGAAGGCTATGAATTTAGGGTCACCTTCGAACGTGTGCTTCAGTTATGCAGTCAACTAAGGTTCCATGTAATATACCTCTTGTTTTGTACTCAGTTTCCTGGTATTGGAACCGTTCAGGAACATAGCTTCTTTTGTAATCTTCTGAACTATCTCAATATATAAATGCTCTTGCCTTCTTTTCAAAAAAAAAATTGTTCTGACTTGAGTATTCATTGGCTTTAATACTCATGAAGAGAATCCAGTTTTGCGAATTCTAGCTCACAAATGATAAATTAGCAATTGGACTAAAAAAGAAGATTAGATTGGATCCTCACCATATTTGTTGAGGACTTGAAAAAAAAATCATAAATTGGGTCTACTGGATCTGGCCGCTCGCGGCCAGGTCCTTCGGGACTGCAAAAATATCAACTTGTTTTTAAGACATCAGACAAGTCACAAACTAGTAGACCATATTACCCCTACAGTTTCATAAACAAAACCTAAAATTCCCGACTTTCTCAATTCTTCCTCCTTCTCAATCTCCATTCACTCCCGTTATTAGTTCTTCCTCTTTGAATTAAAATATACCCACCACAACAACAACAACTCCACCACACCACCACCCCAAACAGCACCACGAACTTATCCACCACCATTGTATCCACCACACATAGCAACACACCGTATCTACCGCCACAAACAACAAAACCACCACCACCCACCCAAACAGCAACACCATCATTGACCCCAAAACAACAACACACCATCGATGAAAAAGAGAGGGTTTTAAAGTGAGCCCTAAAACTAGTAAGTTATTTAACCCTAACCCTAATTTTAATTTTGATTTGTGATTTTTTCCTAGGGTTTTCCGAATTAGCAACTAATGTGTTTTTAGAAAATGGGTTTTGCTCATAGGGATTTTTGAATTAGGTTTGAGGAGTTTAATTATGTTTAAATTTGATTATGAATGTGTAGTTCCAATTGGTAGAAGTTTGTATTTATATGTATTTTGCATTTGTACCCTAGTACAAGTGGTTAATTTTGATTAATTGTCTATGAGTAAAACCTAGATACATCGATGGTTTTCTTTTTCTAAGAATTGGGTGTACTGGACGGAAAAGCAAGCCGCCAGGTCGTAGGAGACGGCAAAAAGTCCAACTTTTTTCCCTAGGCATTGGCACGTCATAAATTATGGTTCGTTATTACCCCTGGTCGGGTTATTCAAATCAATTTCTTCTTCATTTTTTCATTCACTTCCTTCTTCCTATGTCATCATCAACTCCACCACCAACATTAAATCCACTTTCTTCTTCCTCTGCCATCTTCAACGGCGACTTCACCATCTCCATCTCCACCATCACCATTCAACACCATCATCGATTAATCCACCGCCACCGACAACATCTACACCACCAATAACAACGACACCACCACCAACAAAACATTTCGAAGCAGCATCAGAACCACCACCACAAACAACAGCGAAAATCTCTTCCTCCCCCATCTCCAACACCGTCATCATGTCCATCACTACCACCACCGTCATCTCTTCCTCCATTGACATTGTCCACCACCATTACCAACACCAGCAGCATATGTTCACTAAAAAGGTATGGAGTATTCGATCAATTGTTTGATTTGTTAATTGTTTTCCCTAGATTATAAATTTTTGGTTTGAAATTGATTTTAACCCTAATTCTAGCATTGGCATCACTTGTACCTGGGGTACTATCAGTGTTGTCTAATGTTTCTTTGCTTCTGCTAGATTCTTCTTGCTTTATCAATGATGTTACCACTAGTACCTGGGTACTATCAGTGTTCTCACCACTTGTACCTGGTACTGTCAGTGTTGACACCACTTGTTAATACATAATTATCGATGATCACCAGACCCCGCTTGAAAGCCAGGGGCACCCACAACTACGGAGAAACGAAGTATTGAGATATCACAGAAGCATGGTGCTACTAAGCATAAAGAAGGTCGAAGGGAAGAAACAGAAGGAACCACGACCTGCTTAAAATGCGTAACAGCCGTCGCATTAACACTTTATAGGGCACAGAAGAATAGGGGCATGTGTTAACTCATAAATGGAGAAAACAACGGCATAAAACAACCAAAACGATAAGAATTGAAACATCAAGAACATCCAAGGATCCTAATAGCAAAGATATACACCATATGGGAGATATCAGCATGCGAATGGATGAGGAGGGCGGCGTACAGAGACCAGATGTCAATAGAGAGCATCAAACAACGGAGGAAACCAATTATAGCAAAGAGGAGTTATCTCCAAAACTCTCTATACATACCCCTCCCCACTATGAAGCAAGGGTCGACAAAATTACATGGGTGGATACTATAGTGAAAGTCTTTCTGGAAACAATACTTCAGATTGCTTTGTATAACCAAAGTCTCGCGTTGTAATGGATCGTGCTATGTAACACTTAGAAAAGACTTTACTGATATATCATTAATAAGATTCAGTAGCATAATTTCATTGTCGTTTTGGGGAAATGAAGCGCCTTGACGTGGATCCACCTTGTTTAAATCTTCTTTAGTATTTTACTCCATTTTGGATCTCTGATGAGTCCTGCAAATTCGTTGTTCCATGCATTGGATACTAATAAGGGCGAGGAGTCTTGATAAGGTTAATAACAACCCTCGTTAGATTTAAATTTTTATGTTTGTGTGATACGGGAAAATTAGTATCAACAGTTGGGTGCTTGAAACAGGGACCACAATCCTTGTAGTTTTTCAGCAACCTTGTTTTCAGCATTTGTCATGGTTCTACGGATTTTTTGCTTAGCGTTGTTATTTATAGGTAAGAGCTTTTTAGTTTCCTTGGCATTCTTTCTTCTCAAATGCCATAGGTTTTTCAGTCATCTACACAATTTCTTTCCCTGGAAGTCATTTCACAGTCATTTACTATTCTCGTTTGGTGTTTGTAGTTCTCTTTCAGTCTATTCTTCGAAATTTAAGACAGAAACCACTGCTCCAAAGGCTCAGATCCGAGTCACTAAAAGGACGAACAACCCTACTATAAAAAAAGAGACCCTTGGTGATCTTTACCTGAAGAACGCCATAAAAGACTAAAACTGCGGAAAGAAAGGGACACCCCTTAAGTCCGTCCAGACTAAGTCTGCAGTGCGTAAACCACGCCCTAGTGGTCCTAATTGCTACAAATAAACGATCTTATCCCCCCTAGGAAATGTTTCCATAAGCAGATCCAACGACACCGAATTTTAAGACTCGTACTACTCGCTTCTCAAGCATTAAAAACGTATCCCCGACACTAATTACGTACAAATAAACTTTTCCCCTTATATATTCCAGGTTACAGAATGAAGCGAGGGTCCCAAAGGACAACGGAGGCAAGCGACAACTGAAGGAATGATGAGCCGAAGCTTTGGAGACTAGAGAAGACTTCTCCGGGTCGCTAAGGTCGACACCACAGCAGCCGAGGTTCAATTACGGTAACAAAGTTCCCCTCAGAAACATTCTTCGTGGGAAGATGACTAAAAGCACGGACGAACTATTAGAAGAACAGTGGAACCAGGAGTCATCTAATTAACAAACACCCCGAGAGATAGTCAGCGGGTGGCCAAAATCAGTCAGTAGAGACGAAGAAATGAAGACAGCTAGCGTCAAGGAAAAAATCGTTGACTAGCTGTCAACCTTGGTGTTGAGACGAAGAGACCATGACGACGTTATGAGCATCCTAAACCAAGAGTACCAAGATAGAGAAGAGGAAAACGACGACGGCACGAGAGGCGGCACAAAGACGACCAAGGAGAACGAACAATGTGTTAAGAACGTGGAGACGCAGTGTTACAAGTATGATTTGAATCAGACCTCGATGCTAACACTAGAGTTAAGAACCAATACGCACACCCTGGGAGGAGAATTGCTAATAATCCAAAGAAGAAATCACAAAGAAGATAGCAAAAGCGGAGTCTCTCAAGCAGCCAGCAACGGAGGTTGCACAACGAAGATGAAAAAGTGCGCCGCAGAGAACCATCAGCTAGAAAAACGTCTCAGGCAAAAGACGACCAAGACGGAGGAAAGTAACCAGAAATAATGTATTCATACCTAATCATACAACCATCAGAGATATTGAAAATATAAGGAAATAAAAAAGATTTCACTTACCCAACAACCAGAGGGAAACAAAGAAAGGAGACAAGCGACCACAAAGACTACTGTGAGTATCATCAAACATGAGGTCACACCACCAACAATTGCAAGCATCTTCGGAATACAATTGAAAGATATATAGGTCGAGGAGAATTCGGTCAATACACAACGAAGACCCAAAGGCCTGACGAACCAAGACAAAACGAGGGTAATTTTCAAGAAAATAGCAACAGCGAAGTATATCTATCCAGACCAAGAAGTGAAGGCGGGAGAGAAGGTCAGCAGATACAAGCGGAAAACGGACCCTTGGTGGTCACATTACCTATTCACAGAGTAAATACCACGAGGGTGCTAGTCAACGAAGGAATCACCTACAATATCATGTTTTATGCGCACTTCCTGCAGATGGGATTCCCAGACGAACACCTGGTTGGCCAAACAACGACCATCCATGACTCATATGGGGAAATCATATTCCCTAAGGGTGAAATCACACTGCAGGTGGACATAGGTCCAGTAACAACCTTTGCAAAATTTTACATTGTCAAGACAACATCCCCTTATCAAGCACTACTGGGGGAGAAGTGGATTCAACAGTTAGGAGGAGAAATTTTACTACATCAACAACACCTGAAATTCCCCACGCCGTACGGAGAAATGGAGATCCGCGGTGACCAAATCCGCAATTAAGCCATCAACACACGAAAAGGGAAAAGTCAAAAGGCGACAAAAAAAAAGGAATCACAAAAGGCAACAAAGAATCCAATAATAGAAACTGCAAGCATCCATTAATAGAGGAACCATTTACATATCAAAAAAAAAAAAAAAAACTCTCTTTAATCCCCCATGTTCTTACGTCTATCACGAAGTCGAGCAGTAACAGTACCACAGTGTTCATCAAGACCATCAATCAACTCCAAATCTATCAACGAAACATTAGCCGGTGGAATAGGAAAAACATTGACAGCATTGATCACCAGATCATCAACCGGCAAGATAGGAACAAAGTTAGCAGCAGTCCGTTCAGCATCATTCCCCTCCTCCTTTACTTCAACCTTCACATGAATCTTTGCATCAGAAACAAGAGTTTCTTCCATCATCAGCAGAATCTCTTCACTGTGACGGCAAAGAAAGGCTATTGTCTCGATCAAACGGCAGTCGTACGGCTGGCCACCGTCTTCTCTCATTCGTCTTTCTCTTTTTCTTTCATCACCTTCTAAGAGGTGGCTAAATAGGCGAATTACCTTCTCTGGATTCCCTTCCTTCCTAGATCTATCAGCCTCACGGTTTGCTTCCCTATCCATTATTTCCCGAACTCGATCTCTCCGGCCATTTTCATCATACTGCATAGGAGCTTTGCCTTTGTCTGTCATTTCTCTCAAGTTTCTCGTTTTTTCTTTCCTAAGACGGTAATAGCTGGAAAGGAGCTTGCCTTTATCCCCATCACCATCCAACCACCTGCATTCATGACTCAGGCGTTACGATTGAAGAAACAAAACGGTCAAATTAGGGCTTCCTTGATTCTCGTATCCTTTAAAAACATTCCCCACTACCCGATAAAGCAATTACACACTTTACAACATTTTCTCCATCACTTTACCCTCCTTAATAAGTAACCACCCACTATCACCAGTCGTTATACAATACAAATCGAAATAACTTCCCCTCCCATTAACTAACACATACTATCAGGAGAAAAGTGCAGAAAAATACGAAAATCACGAAGGAACACGAAGAACAAAAATGAAGACGCAACCAAGGGATGCCATACCAGTAAAAATGAAGACGCAATAAAGGGATGTATCACCAGTAAAAAGACGAAGACATGGCCAAGGTACACGCTACCGACAAAAACGAAGATGCGACCCAGAAGATAAAGCAACACCTCAAGAACAATGAAGTTAACCAAGAAAAGGATACAGTTAGAAATCACTACAAAGAGGAACGACACCAACAACGAAGAAGAATCCAAGAGACCTATGACCAAGATAATGAGAGGTTGCTTAACAAGTCATTAAGAGTTAAAAAATCACGCCCCCAACCACGGCACCAAAGAAAAGAAGAATAAGGAGTAGAGAAGAAACAAACAAGCAGCTAGAAAACCACATCTGATTATACGTGGCGATAACCAAGAAGCAAAGTTCACAAGGAGACAAAGGAGAGAAGATACCACACCTTGCACATAGGTCGACACACGCATAAAATACCCAACCTCGTATCCGCAAAGGAGACTTAGTACTGGGAAACATTACAAACTAACACGGAAAGGGGCAACAAGTGAACTGGTAGCAGAAAGCAACAAACACGACTGAAATTCCCATCCACAGCAGATATTTCAGAGAAAGCGTAGCAGATCTAGCAGAAAAGAAGGTCGCACCACTAAAATAGGAGACTCGAAGGATTACCGAGTCTACAACAACAAGCAAGAGCATCTCAAAGACAGACGACGAAGTCTTGTCACACCCCACAACAGATACGAAGAATGCACCAACAAAGTAACATATGCGCATATTCCTTGCCTCCCGACACCTCCGGCAAAGTTGCTCTCGAAGGCAAGAAGGGGCAAACACTACATCAAAAATTATACAAAAAAGAATCCCAAGGCGAGCAATAACCACGAGGAATACCAACATAACAACAACACAAGCACGAAGGAGACAAAAAATTAAAATAAAAATAAAAAATAAAATAAATAAACAACGACATAAGGAAGAAGCCACACCAGAATAATAAGGGAATCAGAACAAAAGCCGCAGTAAAAGAAGCAGAAACGGAAAGAAAACCGCGGATATGATCAAGAATGAAGAAAAATTGCCCTCATCGAATGAGGCATCAATACCGTCAGAAGCACATGCATACAGAAGCTCAAGAAACAAGAAAGGACCCGCGTAAGCATATAAAGTAAACGCGGTTACAGAGGAAAGAGCAACCACTACCTAACACCTCTGAAGGTTCATATGACTACGAAATTCTCCAACAAAGAAGCGGGCCCATACCTAACAAAGCCGTTGGTGCCTCATATTTCTCAACGAAGGATGTTCGATACCTTACAATGAATATAGCTTGATTAAAAAAATGTTTGAAAAATTACAGCGATATAAGCGCAACAGTAAAATTGCCAGCAGCCTAAGCGCAACAGAACAATTGCCACTGACAGGAGCATACCTGCTGATCACAGGTCATCTCTAGGATCCTCGTACAAGGATACGGGGCAAAAAATAAGAATTTCGATGATAGAGATACTCAGACGTCGTAAACTGCGGGAAAATTTATTTCCCGGACTAATATCTTAGATTCTCTCTGGCCCAGGGTAATCAACAGATAGTACTTAGTCCAAGAAGGTTGCAATACCTGAAACAGAAAATAACAAGATTTCAAACTACGGTAGACATACCTACCGGCACGAATTAAGGTGGACACACCTACCAGGAATGGCGACACAAAGATTGTACATATACACCTCACAACATCTCAGCAATACAAGAAGCAAAATACATGTCTCTAACCAAAAAAGCATGGAAACAAGGGAGTAACACAAATGGATATTCTCAGAGGATTATTTAAAATAACCCTCAAGAAAAGGGGAAAACTGTTAATACATAATTATCGATGATCACCAGACCCCGCTTGAAAGCCAAGGGCACCCACAACTACGGAGAAACGAAGTATTGAGATATCACCGAAGCATGGTGCTACTAAGCATAAAGAACACCGAAGGGAAGAAACAGAAGGAACCATGACCTGCTTAAAACGCGTAACAACCATCACATCAACACTTTATAGGGCACAGAAGAATAGGGGCACATGTTAACTCATAAATGGAGCAAATAACGTCATAAAACAACCAAAGCGATAAGAATTGAAACATCAAGAGCATCCAAGGATCCGAATAACAAAGATATACACCAAATGGGAGATGTCAACATGCGAATGGATGAGAAAGGTGGCGTACTGTTGGAGCATGTCTCGATCAACCTCACTAAGTGTTGGTATGTCAAGCTTAGTTGTCAACTTTAGTGATCAAAACTCGACGACCGCTAAACAACACACAATTAGGTGAAGTCATGGG
>JAJJMA010102721.1:0-14856 GCA_023529015.1 Papaver nudicaule | reverse complement strand
CGTCCCTAGGATGCTATTACTAAGTAAAGGCATTTTCTACCCTTACATTTTGCCTCTTTCATTTCCAAGATCTTTAGTCGCCGGGGATGAAATTTCTCTTACTCGCCGAAAATGCCGCACCCACGTTCTCCACTAAACATCCGTTATGCCACACGTTCACCACTGAGCATCCGTTACGCCACGTGTTCTTCATGCATCACTCCCACTTTATGACTTGTAACCGTCTGCGCCCACAACTTCCACTACTTTATCACGGTTTGCAACCGTTATCGTCGGTTGGGTTTTCTCTTCCCCTATAAATACCTGATTTTTCTAGCTTCCTCCTTTACCTTCTTCTTGTCTATCACGAATTTCCTCTCAGAGCCTGTTCTTCCTAAAACCCTAAGCCCCTGCTGATGCAACTCCTTCTCCAATCTCCCTCTATTTTATCACTGAACCTCTCATTTTACTTTCCTCCCCTTCATCACTACTTTGCTTTCATCCTCTTCTACTCTTCTCAGTACTATCTCTGTGCTTGATCTCTTTTTTCCTTGATCATTTTTGTTTTCCGGCAGTTTCGGTTTTTCCGGTAAACTGCTATCTCATCTGAATCTTGTTTCCGGTATCTTCTCTGTGCTTATGGCATCCACCGCTCAGACCTCTTCTAGTTCTGCAAACCCTGTCGTTCCATCATCCAGCTCACCACTTGCCGAAGTTGAGTCTCCAGTTTATCCCGCTGCTACTAAAACTGCTACTCCCCCGTCCTGAAGGAAATGGCCTGAATACTGTGCTTTTGATAAAGTGTTCATTGCTCCATTAACGCTGAAACCCCTTAAAAAGGTAACAAAAGCTTCAACTCCTACTACTCTAGAAGATCTTCGTACGCCGGATCAACATGCTGAATCAGCGGTGACTGCCTATGGCACGCTCAAGGCTGGGAAGGCGGATCTGTTCCCCTTGTACGACCCCGCCGATACATTCATGTGTGACTTGTTTTTGGCGATAAAGAAGAGTCCCTTTCATCTTACGGCGAATGCAATTCGCATTTTGGTAGAATGGAAGCTCCGCCGTAGCAATAAGACTAACTATCCAGATTTGTTTGAAGAGGGTCTGTTTCCTCCAGAAGAATACACCGTTGAGAATTTTCTGAAACAGTATGGCGTTCTTCCTTCCACAATAAGGGGTGAGCCCTGGGCTTATCGCTTTGTTACCAAGAAGAAACTGGCGAAGGTCATGCTTGGTGCTGTAGATGCCAAGGAAGTTACTAGTACTACTACAACGAGAAAAGGTTCTGAGACTGGCTGGACCAACATACCTTGATCGCTGGAAGGTCCTTGGCTGCTAGGGTGGTGTGACAAAGATAAGACGATCAAGCGGCTAGACTTCTCTGATGAACACAAGCGCTTCAAAGAACATGATTTTACCCATTTGGACTGGACAGAAGATAAACTCTATCGTGGTACTGATGGAAGCATACAAGTGGATTCCCAGGGCAATAGGCTGTTATTGCCCAATGCTACCAAGAAATCTACCAAGAGGAAATCCTCCGCTCAGGTGACGAACGATTTGTCTTTCGCCGAATATATATCTATATCTCTCTTCTAAATGAGCTTAAGAAAGACACAGCTGAAGGTCTAAAAACAAGCATACTAAGTTTTCCTTATTTTTAAAAATATATCTGCATATATTTTTAAAATATATATCTATATTTGCCTCTGCTTGTTTCGAGATCTGATGGGTGTGTCAACTTATTCGCAGAGTACTCCTGTCTTGTCTCCTGCGGAAGAGCTCCGCCAAACACTGAAAAAGCTCAAATCTGATACTCCCGCCGAAGATTCTCAAAGTGAGTCTTCCGCTAAAGATGGCGATACTCTTCCTCAACAGTCCGCCACAATACTGCCTCAGCCAGCTTCCAGTCATTCCCGGCGCTCAACTACAACTTCAACAAGATCTTCTTCTTCCAAGAAATTTGCTATTCAACTAAAAGGAAAGAATCCTACCTCTGGTAATTTGAAAACTATCTCAGAGGAGAAAGACAGCGATACTGTGATGACTGATGCAGAGCCTGTGAAAGAACAGATGAAAACTCCACTTGAGCAGGAACATGTGACTTCTACCGCTAGTCCCAGCGAGAGTGATGTGAATCCTAAACACTCCCGCCCTGCCAGGACCGCTCTTACCAGTCCTACTGGAGGAGTTGGCACTTCTAGTTCTTCTTTCGCCGCTCTCACGGATTTGCACAAGATGCCTCCCGACGGCAGACCTCCCTGATTCCCAAGAAGGGGTGATACTGGCGATGTGGTTAATAGACTCGTTGATTCTTTCTCCAGATTACTTTCATTGGAAGAAGAGAAGAATAGTCTAAATTCTCTTTATTACGAAGCTATGCTGAAGTATTCTACTATTGGCCTTGCCCATTCAAAATATTTATCCTCTGTAGCTCGTGACTTGACTCCCCAGGAGCATTTCTTTATGGCCGCCGCGGTAATTATTCTCCTTGTAACTTCTATCTTCATGTACATCTACTTTATTATACTGAGCTTTCTTTTTCTTCCTACTTCAGGGATTTCAACACTGCTTGAGTCTTATTGACACCTTTGAAGCGCAAGGTGATAGCATAAACTTTTTGTCTCGCGAGAATGACGAACTTAAACGCCGTGTGGAGGAGAAGGAAGCAGACACGACAAAGTGGTTTAATGCTAGCATCAAGGACTCCAATGAACGCGATGAACTTCAAGGTATTTCTCACCCTTAGCTTGTTAGTTGTGAGTTTTATTTGCACTTCTAGTCTTTCGCCTAAACCCTTAGATCTTGCCCCTTCCAAGGTTGCCGGCAGCATTCTGACACCCGACTGAAGCGAGTTGAAACCGAGATAGATAACTTGGCAGATGCTAATGCTAGGCAGTGCAATTTGCTGTTTGGCCAGGCTAAGACTATTAAGTGGTACCGCCGAGAGTTAGATAATGTTAGTGAATTAAATGTTAACCTTGAAAATCTTCTCAAAGTTTCCCAAGCCAACGTAAGATGGATTGAAAGTGAACGAGATAATGCCCACCGCTTGGCAGAGCTTAATAACAAGCGGAGAGAAGCTGCCATGGTGGATCATATGAGAGCGAGCTCCTTACGCCAAGAAGAGAAAGCAAGGGCCGGCAAGCTTGCCTCTCGCCTTAATACATCAATTTCTGAGAGGGACTTCGCCCAACAAGAGATGCAAAGATGGAAAGATTTCTCAAAGATTCATGGCGATAGGTCTAGGGAGCTCAACGATCAACTAATGTCCCAACTACAACAAGTAGCCAATGTGACTGGTTCTTCTGTCAATACTAGATTTGAATCCCATCTACAATTCCTTGTAGAAGCCCAAACCGGCGCTTGTAGGCACGTGAGAGAATTGGAAGGTAGATTCCTAGGATACTTCGTCGCGGTACCTTTATTTTGCCTCAGTTCTTTAACCATTTTATTTTTCTTTCCCCAGAACGAGTCAAGCAGCTGGAGGATGAACTGGAGAAGCGAAACAAAGTTGTTGAGGATCATAAACTTTGCACTGAAACCATTTCTGATCTGGCTGGGAAGTTTGTTCATCACAACGGCTGTGAGGAAAGGTTGAATCAGGCTCTGGAAGAGCATCGCCAATGCCCCAACCAGATCGCCGAGTTGAATCTTCAACTTCAAGATCACAAGAAGTGCCAAGCTAGTATTGCAGGTCTTGAGAGCAAGGTGACGTATTTGGGGGAAATCCAAAATGGACTCCAGGCTGATTTGAGTCAAGCTCAAAAAAATCTCCAAGCTAAGGATGCCAAGCATAAGGAACAACTTCTTCTGATGGACTTTGTCGCCGTTCAAGAGTATGTGAATGAAGAATACCCCATGTTGAAACTCGACATACCCGCTAAGTATGTCATTGCTCCTAAACTTCCCGCCGCGAAGGAAGTTGTAGACTGTGATCAAGATGGCGAGAGATCCGGGTCTAGTGGTGAAGAAGATACTGAGGAAGAAGAAAATGTAGACGAAGAAGCTCACGGCGAGGAAGAAGAAGAAGAAGAAGAAGAAGAAGAAGAAGAAAAAAAAAAGGTGAATGAAGAAAAAGACAAGGAAGAAAACAAAGAAGGTGGCCAGCCTGAAGAGATTAAGGCAGTTAACGAAGTGGGGAAAAACCTCGGCGGGGATGATTATCAAGATATTTCCACTCCTGTAGCTCAAGATGACGAAGCATCCAGCCCTTTTGCAGATCCACGATGCTGAAGTGGACGAGAATCGGCGAACCATCTTTATAATTTGCACCTTCTTTTTATATTTCTGCTATTTCCTTTGTTTTTTGTAATGAACAATATTTCCTTCCATTAAGTATTATCCTAAAGATATAATTTTTGTACTTTTCGCCATCTGTCGCCAGCGTGTGATTTTCCTTTGCTAATTTGGCGTGTCCATTTCTCGTTTGCCTTCAAAAACTTAACTTGCCATTGAGTGAAGTCATGTGCTTGTACAACCAACAATTTCATGCAGAGCCTAGGTTAACACCCCAGCCGTATCCATTACTTGTACCCGTCGGCGATCTAATATAAGTTGTTTGGGTCGCCCAGTAGGCTTATTGCACTATAGCGTCCACCAGAGGTGATGCTACGGTGTAGGCTAATTAGCACAACGCTTACCGCCGATGTGATGCTACAGCAAAGGGTCTTAGTTGCCAAACACTTACAGACCAACAAGTAACACGACTGGCCTTACAGCTAATTCCTGGGTCGGACTTACCATTTACAAGGAGGTTGTTCACTCAATGAAGCAAGCTAGCTTTCATGTCTTCTGAGCAAGAGTCCTTAGCTCTAGCTAGTTTTATTAGTTTGGGCATTATGCCTTTAAAGATGGCGCTTGGCCTTAGTACCTGATCAGGGTTTTTATGTGGCTTTTATTGCCTTGTAATTATTGGGCATTTTTGCCTCAGTTGATGGCTTTATAGCCTGATAATGGGCATTTTTGCCTCAGCATATTATGCTCTTGGAGCCTTTAAGCTTTAGAAGTCACTGTGGTTAGAATACCCAGTGAAAAATGTAAGTGACATTGTGACTTGTTAACGGGGTTCGGCGCATGACAGCAAACCTACGTCCCCGGATCCTATTCGTTGTTGTTTTACATAAGCTAATAAGACTTCTTGGGTATTATGCCCGCCCAAGACTTCGGATTTTAAATTGTTTCTTTCAAGGATAATATTTCTTAACGAACTTGGCATTCCAAGGATGTGCGAGTTCTACACCATGTTCATCAATCAATATGTACATAAGCTCCGCTTCCCGCTGCTCTCTTAACCACATAAGGGCCTTCCCAATGTGGGTTACAACTTCCTGCATCCTTCTCGCTGAGATGGGGGAATTTCTCGAAGTACCAATTCGCCAGGCTGATATTCTCTTGGGATCACCCGCTTGTTGTATTCTCTAGACAGTCGGCGATGATAATTTTCCATGTGTGTAAGAGCGATCAACCGTTGTTCTTCCAACTCGTCTAGCTTGGCTAGAATCAAGTCAGTATTTAGATTCTTTTCCCATGCCTCATGCTTTGTAGTTGGTAGGATTACTTCAGAAGGGAGTACTGCTTCAGCACCAAAAGTGAGTAGGAAAGGAGACGCTCCAGTTGCTTCTCGGACCATAGTCCTGTAAGACCACAAAACATTGTGTAAATGCTCACACCATGCTTTTTTATGCTTCTACAGCCTTTTCTTCAGTCCCATTCCAATAGTCTTATTGGTGGCTTCCGCTTGCCCGTTACTCTGAGGATACAAGGGAGTTGATTTTCCCAGCTTGACGCTGTAATTAGCGAGTAATTTTCTAATGTTGTCGCCGACTAGTTCCTTCCCATTGTCAGTACATATCTCCGCTGGTACACCGAATCTGCAAAATATATTTTCCCAAATGAATGTGAATACTTCTTGTCCTGTCTTCTTCTTGATAGCTTTAGCTTCACACCACTTGGTGAAATAATCTGTCGCCACGATGATGTATTTCCGTTGTCCTGAGCCTGTGGTTAGCGGTCCAATGATGTCAATGCCCCCCTTGGCGAAGGGCCAAGGGCTGAGCACTGAATTTAAAGATGTCGCTAGCGCTTTAATTCTTCTTCCATACAACTGACATGGTTTGCATTGCTGAACATATTCTTTCGCATCCTTATTCATCCAAGGCCAGTAGTATCCTTGCATTCTTACTTTTAATGCTAGAGCTCTTTGACCACTATGATTCCCACAGTCTCCTTCATGGATTGCCTCCAATAATTTCTTGCCTTCTTCTCTTGATACACAACGCAGCAATGGTCCAGAGAATGACCGGCGGTACAGAATTCCATCTCGAAGCTCATAGTTCGCCGATCGACTAATGACTTGGTGAGCTAGAATTTGCTTCCCTGGTAACGTTGAACGATCCAAATAATATCGTATCGGCGTTCTCCAATTTGTTTCTGCTGATTCTTCAATGCTTGTTGTCAACACTTCTCTTTGTTCTCGCTCTGCTACTGATGATTGTTTTACTCTTTCAATGGCTATTGAAGGGATGTCAGGATTTGTCATCATTGAAGAAATAAAAGCCAGGGCGTCGGCGTGCCAGTTATCCTTTCTGCAGATGTGGCGAAACTTGATACCTGAGATCCTCTGGGCATACTCCCTAGCAAGTTTTAGGTACTTCTGCAGAGACGGGTCTGCTGTCTGATATCGCCCAGAGATTTGTCGAATCACTAGCTGAGAGTCGCTTGTTAGTCTAACATCACTAATGCCCATTTCAATGAGTATTCGCATGGCATGAATAACCGCTTCATATTCTGCCTCATTATTAGTCGCCGGGAATTCTAGTCTCAGTGAGTGTACTATTCTGGCTCCTTTCGGTGAGGTTAGGACAATTCCTATTCCTTTTCCTTCTTTATTTGATGAACCATCTACAAAAACTTCTCATCCGCTAGGACTGCATTTCAATAAATCCGGCATTTCATTTTCTCGCTCATCCAAGGAGAATGGGATTTCTTCTATCTCTTCCTCTTCATCGATTGGGAAGTCGGCGAGGAAGTCTGCGATAACCTGAGACCGTTGTGCTGCACGTATTTCATATTGGACGCCGAACTACTCAATTTGCTGATTCCACTTGGCGATTTGCCCCACTCTTTGAGAACTGTGCAGGATAGACTCTATTGGAGTTTTGGTTAGGACGACAATGGGATGAGCATGAAAGTATGGACGTAGCCGCTGAGATGCAAAGACTAACGCCAAGATCAACTGCTCAATTTTAGTATAATTCTTTTCTTCCCCTTGTAATGTTCTGCTGATATAATAGATAGGCGTTTCTCCGCCTTTGGTTCTTACGAGCACAGCACTAATGGCGAAAGGTGTTGCGGTGAGATAAACTCTGAGTTCCTCGCCGTGCTCAGGTGGTTGAATCGCTGGGAGAGTGGCGAGATACTTTTCGATGCCTTGAAAGGCAGCCTCATGTGCCTCAGTCCAGTTGAACTTTTCTCCTTTCTTCAATGTCTGGAAGAATAATTTGCATTTGTCAGAGAATCTGGAGATAAATCTATTAAGCGATGCCAAAGTTCCATTGAGTCGCATGACATCCTTTACTGTCACCGGCGAAGGCATCTCTATAATTGCATTAATCTTAGCCTGATTAGCTTCTACACCTTTCTTAGTGACAACGTACCCCAAGAATTTTCCTGAGGTTACACCGAAAACGCATTTCGCCGGATTGATTTTTAACTTAGTAATACGCATGTGATTAAATATTTCTCTGAGATCTTCCACATGAGTTTTTTCTTCTTACTCTTGACAAGCATGTCGTCGACGTACATCTCCATTGTCTTTCCTATCCACTTTTCGAACATCTTCTGTGCCATTTCTTGGTAAGTAGCACCGACGTTCTTCAACCCAAAGGACATTTGAGTGTAGCAAAACAATCCTTTGGTGGAGAAGAAAGCTGTGTGTTTCTGATCTTCCTCCGCCAAGGGTATTTGGTTATACCCTGAGTAACCATCCATGAATGACAGCAACTCATGACCTGACGTAGCATCTACAGTTTGATCAATGCTTGGTAGCGGGAAACTATTCTTTGGACATGCTCTATTGAGGTCGCTGAAGTCAATGCAGATCCTCACTCCCTTGTTCTTCTTGGGTACCACTACCATATTGGCTATCCATTGAGGATATTGTAGTAGCCTTATGATACCAGACGCCTTCATCTTGTCGATCTCTTCTTCAACTGCTTCTTTATAGGCTGGAGCCAATTTTCTTATCCTTTGTTTGAAAGGCCTGATCTTTGGATCAATATCCAATTTATGACATGCTATCGCCGGGTCGATGCCGGGCATTTCATTCATGCCCCAGGCAAAGACATCAACATATTCTTTGAGTAGTGCTTGTAACTCCGCCGACTCATCTTCATTTAACAAAGTACCAATTTTTACCATCTTCGGATCATTCTCGTCGCCGATATTTATGTCTTTAGTAGGTTCCACCGCCGTAAAATGTAATTCTGGTTCACCCATCGGCGATGGCTCCTTTAATTGCTATAAGGTCTTCCCTTCAGACTTCGCCGAGTGATCTACCGAGTTTACTGAATGCACATATGTTGATGGGTCGGCGATGAAGTTCTGAATCTCTTGCTCCTTAACAGCTTCCTTGCCGAGCTTCTTTTTCTCTGCAATCTTTGCTTTTCTATTCTCTCGCATTTGTACGTCCGCCGAATTGCAAGCTTTCGCTACTGCCAAATCTCCTACATATTCGGCGACTCCCATAGGTGTGGGGAACCTCAGGCGCTGATGATAAGTGGAAGGTACTCCTTTTAGGCTGTGGAGCCATGGTCTTCCAAGGATGGCAGCATACGGCGAATCAACATCCACAATGCAAAGAGTAGTATTCAAGAAGTATTCATCGCAGATCATGATCTTAAACTCAATTTCGCCTTTGGGCTTAGAAGCAATGCCATTAAATCCATAAATATTGTAAGAGGAGACTGTCGGCGAAGGAATTTCATCATCCTTCGCTCTCATTGCCTCGAAAGCAGTATTGAAGAGAATGTCCACAGAGCTACCTGGATCAATAAGCACCTTAGGCAATCTGAACTTTCCCATTTGTATAGTGAGGACTAGAGGGTTGTTGTGACTCCTTCCTTCCGACGGTATCTCATCAGCGGAGAAACCTACACAAGCCTTCATCCATTCTTGCAGAGGCTCTTGCTTAGCAGCGATGCTACAAATCTCATTCCCCATTCTATCCCGCTTGTGCACTCGGGATAGGACATTATCATGGAACTCATCCCTGGTGATCTTTGAATGCACAATGGAAAAGCAATCCAGTTCCAACAAATCATGCTCAACCTTTACCTCGTACAAATTTGGAGTATGAGCTGGGATGGCTTGAATGGGCTGAACCATGACAGGAGGCGGCGGTGGCAATTCTAGAAATTCCTGAAATTTCCCCAAACGGATGAATCTGTGGACTTCTTGCTGTACGCTGGTGCAGTTCTCGGTTGTATGACCATGGAATTGGTGGAATTGACAAAAGGAATTGGTATTAGTCGGCGGGGCTCTGGGGTTTCCTCTATTATAAGGATAGCGAATGTCATCTCTGCAGTTTGAGCTCTCAATTTGTCTAAATGCATCAGTGTAAGAGACACGTAATTTTGGTAAAGTAGCATCTTGGAAAGGCTGCTGGTTGCCCCTGCTAAATGTTTTGTTATCTCCATTATATCTTCTATCGCCATTCCCATTTCGCCGATTATCTCTTCCTCCTCGACCATAGTTTCCTCCTCGATTATCTTGTCTATCTCTACCATCATAGTTCTCTCGCTTCTGCGAATTCCAATGCTGTTCAGCGGTAACTTGCTGTTGTTGTTTTACTACCTCAGGCACTACCATCGCCGAAGAAGGATTTTGCGCCAACTTCCGTTGTTCTGCTTTCTTCCATTCTTTTTTAATTTCTTCCTGCTCTTCCGGCGAGAAACTATTGATCGAGTGAATTTGTTTCGCTCTCTCCTTCTTTAGGCGAAGCTCTTCCTCTCGGATTTCTTCGTAATTTATCCATTCATCCTGCATTGCTCTCAAAGTCTTCATATCCTTCGGCGTCTCCCAGAATAATTTTGATACAATGGGTCTGTCGTCTCCATGGCGCTAATGAATGACCTTATCTTCTCTTCATCTGATACCGCTGATCCCACTTCGCTGCTCGACTTTCTCCATCTTTGGATAAAATTTTTGTAAGTCTCCGAGGTCCTTCTCTTGATGTTAAATAGTCTTTCCACACCAGGCCGACTTCTGTTGTTCTGAATAAATGCACCCAAGAATTTGCTCTCTAATTTCTCAAAAGATTTAATTTTTTCTTCCTCCAACCCATCAAACCAGGCTAAGGCTTCATCTTTGAGCGTAGCAGGGAACGCCATACACATTATAGGATCTGATCCTACCCATGCAGCCAAGTCTCGCTTATAAGCTCTTCAATGTTGTGCAGGGTCTCAAGTTCCATCATAGATGGATGTGAATTTAGGCATAGAAAACCTAGTGGACACATACCCATATGTAATACAATCATGGAAGGGCGTTTTCTGCGCCTCTGAAAGTGCGACCTTGTCTTTCGACTCCTTTGAAGATCCGCTTAAAGCTGCCACTTTGGTTTTCAACCGGCGAAGGTCTCTCTTCATGCCTTTATCTACCTTATTCCGCCGTCCAGAATCGTTATATTCCTTGTTATCTCTTCTAGACACATCCTTCCTTCTGCCCCTCTCATCGTATTTCACTGATGAATCCGAGACCTCCATTGTGCTAGTTCCACTTTTTTCCGATCAGCGAGTTGTATGCGAATGGGATGCCTGGCGAGTGGTGTGCGAATGGGATGCATGGCGAGTTGTATGCGAATGGGATGCATGGCCCCTGTTTTGTGTTGCTTTCCTGCTTTCCGCCATCAACTCTATATGGCTCTGAAGTACCGTCTCCATCTGCAACTGCATTTGCCTCTGCACCTGATCCGCCTGCCTGTTATTGGCCTCAAGGATTTGTTTCAGCAAGGTTTCTGTAGTATTTGTGGACCCTGTATTATCTTCTACCACCACTGGGCGAGTTATAGTGGCACCTGGTATTATCGCTGCATCATTTCTACTAGCAGCCTGTGAAATATCTCCCACCGTGATAGGTTCCGCTACTACTGCTGGGACTTCTTCTGCCACGTGTAGTGCTTCGCCGGCATCTTGCACTACCCGCTGCTGAACATTAACTGCTATTGTACCTCTTGCACTAGCATCTTGAACTACTCCCCCAACATTTGATGACTCACCGATGGCTCTCTGAGTGAATCTACCACCATCAACCTGCTCGCCGTAAGCATTAGCTTCTATTTCGCTGCTGACCCTTCGTAGCAATGAATTAGGCTTAGGTGATCTTTCTGCATTCTCTAAGTAAGTGATGTCCTCCATGTAAACCTCCTCCCGGCGTGATGCTCGCTGAACAGGTGGTCGCCGAGATGAGCTTGCCAAAAAAGTATCTGCCAGACCAGCCGGTTCCACACCCCTGGTTCTAGTGTTGTGACCACTGGGGAACGTCACTGGTGTAGGAAGGATAGGATATCGCGGAGGCCTACCCGCTGGGGCTTTACCGCTTCTTCCTCTAGGACCCATTCGCCGAAGATCTGTAAAAGAAGACAAACACATTTCCTGACAGTATTGCTCTGTTAGTACTGTGGGTAAATGCCAAATAAGTTAGTTGGGTTGCTTTTTAGAATGTTGATGAATGAAGGACAAAAATAACAGCTTTAAATCACGTGGTGTGCAAATGATGACCTAATCATGACAAGAATTGTGTTTTTACCTGGAAAAACAATGCACCGTCTCTGGGTACTTTCGTAGTGTTCGAGATCAAAGTCGAACAAGACGAGCCTAAACCAAGTCAATGGCCGTTCACGTCTTGCTTCGGTCACAGAGAGGATAGAGGTTGATCTAGGGAGGGAAACATCGAAGAAACTTGAGATCAGGTTGAGGATGTGTTTTGGGTGTAAGAGTTCAAGATTTCCGTCGTGAAAGTGACTGGAAATCTCCAAGGCTCGAAGTGTGTTGGTTGCTCAGGCGTGTTTACTCTGAGGCTCTGGTTCATTCAGGTGTTCTGAATGTCTGGTTGTTTCTGGATGATCTTCTTCTTGCCTTGGAAGATAGAGGAGGCCTCTATTTATAGTTTTGAACTCACCCTGATCTCTCAACAGAGAAGGTGGAAGTCGTGGAAGACTGGAGGAGTGGAGGACATGGGTTGGTTTCCGTAACTGCCTGAGTTGTGTAGAACATGTCCACTCGCGCCATATTCTCGTAACTGTCCAATATCTCTATCAGTTTCTTTCAACTGCCGTCGACCGCCAGACCAATACCCCTAAAGTTATCCCCCCGTGTGATGTTTTGATGTCTCGAGTGATAGGCAGATATTGCGTAGTTGAGTTGAGTTGAGCAGAGTCGTATGACTAATTGTCATGACCAACGAGAGTGTGGTGCCTCCAGGACACGAGTATAGGAGTGGCTTTGGCTATTTGGCCAAGGCCAGGAGTTCATAGCGCCATTGGATTGTGGCGCCATAGCCCAAGGGGCTACGGCCTTGGACTTTGGCCAAGGTAATCTCCAAAGCGCTTTAGCGCTAACATGTTATCATGGCGCCATGGCTCATGGCGCCACGGCCTTGGCCTTTGGCCAAGGCCAACTCGTTGTGGCGCCATGGCCTTGGCCTTTAGCCAAGGCTATACTTGTAAAGCGCTTTAGCGCTAGCCTCGTCATGGCTCATGGTTCGTGATGCCATGCTATGTGGCGTTATGACTTTAGCATCTGGCCAAGGTCAACTTTGTTGTAGCTGGTGCGTGCTAGCTATATCTTGGTTATGATGTGCGTGTCTACGCTACAACATACTTGAAGTCATGGCGTCTTTATCCATGGTGTGTTAGACCATCATGAGTTTAGGATGAGGTCTGTTTAAGCCTGTTTAGGCTGCTGTATGCTTCTCAGGGAGTTCTGGACAGGCCTAGAACTTTGATATTCCCGAGGCTTTCATTAAGACTCGAATGTTGAGTCGCATAAAGAGGAAATCCATGAGGATGCGTCTCTGTTAATTCTTCACCATGTACCATATAGTGATCTGGTTCTGATGCCGAGGAATTCGAGGCGATGTCGACATGAAGCAGATTAATGGGTTTAATGTGTTGGTGAGATTATCAGTACTGCACTATGATATCATCCTCTCCACCGGGGGTTATAAGAGAGAACTCATAGAGAGTTTATTCAGCTCGTAGAACGGGTTGCATCCTGAGCTATGGAGATGTGCATGAATAGGCGATTGCCTTTAAGTTAGGCCTATTTATAGAGTGTTTTTACAATCTTACCCCTTTCTCATTTTTCACCATCTACAAATTGCAAAAACATCATATGTGATTGTGATTTTCAAATCAAGATGATAGTACGGCAATTACTTCAAGGAAAATTTTTGAAATTTTTTAGAATGCAGTTTCATCTATGACCCTAAAGTTCATACTAACTCGCCGGAAAAGGATACTACTCTTGCCGGAAATATATATCTATATCTACCTTTTCCAGTAGAAAATCATACCAAAAATAGCGTTTTTCTACCCACATAACCAGTTTCTTTGCTATTCATGTGATAAAAGTGAAATATGTGATGGAATCATCAAACCAATCCAGCGAGCCCTCGGCTTTAGGAAGGACATCATCTAAACACATCATGGCTTCTAAAAATAGCAAAAATACATGCTGAAAGCCCAGACCTAGCGCTACAACATACTAGAAATAGCCTAGTTTTCCTAATCTTAGCAATATTCTACAAGAGAACTTCATAACAGACCACATTATATACTACATATGGCAAAGCAAGAGGGGAAACACAAAGAAAATCTTACACAGCGAGCATAACGCCTCTAAATAGCAGGAAAAAGTGATTAAAACACTACCGGCGAGATCTGGGACATGTAAATCATACCATATATGGAAACAAGAGAGCATATGATAATCTCAACAAATCATGTTAAAAATCAAAGAAAACACAAGTTCAAAACCTTTTCTAGCGCCAAAATGTAACTGTCTAAAATCCCATTGGTTAGATCTTAGACAGTACACCCAAATACCATACACAAACATACACACAATCATTCTTAACATGCATCTAGCAAGTAATATAAGAAATATTAAAGAGATAAGGGTTAGAGATACTTGACAAGATGATTTGCTTGGTTCGCCCTCATAAGTGAGGACTACATCCAAGGGTTATCACTAATATAAGCATGATTACCACTCTCTCTTACCTAGCCAATCTTCTATGTATATCTATAAATAAGAACCCTAATCTCATCCTTGGGCTATAGAGAGCAAGTATGATACTTTTCCTCTCTCTCTAGACCAATCCGAAATGTGTCAAACCCCTCTCTCAGAGATTTCTCTCGTTATTTATAGAGGATTACAACGTGCTATACAGCTAATACAGACAATTCGTATTCTGACGCTAACTTGTCATCACTCGCCGACACAGTATGTCGCCGATGCAATATTTCACCTATCCAGTCTTGGCGGGCAGGTCTTCTAAGGGATAAGGATTGCTGACGAGGTTTCCACTGAGTCAACGAGTCAACTCTGACAATCTATCCGTTCTGACGAGTAATGAATGCTCAACCATTTCTCAACTACTTCTCACCTTCCCTCGCTGTGACATCTTTATTCCCGCTGATGCTGCTTTGCTTGCCAACCCTTTTTGTATGCACCGCCGATACTTCCTATCTTGGAATGTCTCTCCCAATGCTTTACCTGTGATCCCATACTTCTCATATGTGATCTTTCTGGTATACCTTCGTCCCTAGGATGCTATTACTAAGTAAAGGCATTTTCTACCCTTACA
>JAJJMA010102713.1:3778-26894 GCA_023529015.1 Papaver nudicaule | reverse complement strand
AAGGGACACCAACTGTTGGGTCCGTAAGGAGTGACCAGGCCCAACAAGATTCTCATCTGGTATGTACACGTGGAATGAATGCTAGATCTACGGCCGTTGACTCTATCATACTCTCTATACTCGGGAGTTGAAAGTCAAAAGTTAAAGCACTGTGACCAGAAAACTCCCCGTTGGGCAGGAGGCATTTCTTATATACTCTGAATGACCATCACTAAGCTAAATGGTATTCGGTGCTTTGATGATCCCACCTGTTTGATCTAAGGTATACAACAAACAAACTAGTGCAGATATATAGGAAGAAGTGAGAAAACTGGCACATCTAAAAGAGTTAATAAAGTAGGTAAAATTATATCCAAGGCTTTGAGCCCAGCAATAATGTGCCAACGAGCCAAGAATATAGAGCCAGCATTGGAGAGATGAGATCTCCTAGCCTCACTCCCCTAGAAACAAATGGAGAGCCAACAGTAAAGTAAAAAAACTTTATGCCTTTTGCGCCACTTTGCACCAGAAGGAACTTGATTTTTTTGCACCAGAAGGAACTTGATATTTGTGCCGGATTGGTGAAGGGGAATGGGAAATTTAGTGGTATAACCTATGACTTGGAAATGGCTAAAGTAAACCGTTTTTAATTTATAACGTCACAATCTGATAGTAAATTGGTTACAGCCGGTTTATTCTGACCTCTGTCCATGTCATAGATACTCACTGATGTTTAAGGAAAACTATCTTATAGAACAAAGACACCGTTTTGTGAAAGTACTTCATGGTGCTGGTTTAATGAGTAGCATCACCGGCAACAGACATATTCACATTATGATTTCTTCTCTCAAATTGTGAATTTTCCAGTTCATTCATGATCAGATTCTCTTGATGAGTCGAGTGTTTATGTGCCTCCATGCATGATTAGTAGTTTTTAGCTTAGTCACATTTAAACAAGAACTGAAATGTGTCATTTGTACTCCTCACTGTTTCTTACATTTAATTTCATGTATGTGAACCAATTACCTAATTAAGTTATAAAAATGAACAAGTTTTTGTAATTTCCAGTTCCTTTTATTGTGGTTTTTCATTCATAAAATGTATGAGGTAATCTAGATGTAACAGAGATTATCTAACCCATTCCCAATTTGTTGTTACAGAAAAATCATATTTAGATCTGTTGATGGTTTGGTAAAGAGTAAGTCACGGTATAACCTTGGTTTGTGATGAATGTGCAAGTTCACAACACTACTAGTCTTGTTTCAGTTTGTATGCCTGGCCTGTAGGTCATTTTAAACATAGGTAACAAGCAATGCAGTGCCCGTCCGATACTGACAGACACATTAACATGAGCTCAATGCAAATGCTTTGTCTTTCAAGAGACCTTTGTTTTTTTGTTGGATCGAACAAAAACCTCTCAAACTGAAACTGTCAGCATTTTAATTTTGGGTTAATCACCATTGAAAATTTATGTGCATCACGGTGTCAACTACTCTTATTGACACTGGCATCAACAAAATGCTTGTTCTTTCCTGGTCCAAATTTTGAATCAAAATGCCACATTTTGTCATTTTAATCCTGTTGTGGATCTACACAGACTCTACTTCGTGGGTCAAGACTTGATTGGCTTTGGATTATAACTAAGATTCAGCACCACAAAGAAAATATGATGCTTGTAGTGTATATACTAATATACAGTACTTCTAGTCATTTTATGGATACTGAATGATACGCCCTGATTTGATTTTAGTCCATATATAGGAGGTACCAGCTGTCTAATGTCCACACGCAAGCTGGAGCTACGGTGGTTTGTAGTATCGGCCAAAAATCAAAAACGCCCGCAATAAACCAGACTCCTAACGGATCAGCCTTGGCTGTTGTTGGTTTACAAGGGTAGTCCATTCCAAACGTAGTTGTTCGAATTAACAACTTAAGATTCAATTTCTTGGGATTACCTAACCCATCTCAAATCAATTTGTTACCGGAAATCATATTTTGATCAATTGAGACTAGCGTCGCTCCGTGATCATGGATGTGCAAGTTGTCTGATCAGTATAAACGTAGCCTAGGCCTATTCTGCAAGTTGTTTTTCTACGCCAAGCTAGCAACAAGTAAATGAATTGCTCATCCAGTACTTTTGACACAGTAATTGTTCCTTTGACATGTGAAAAAATTAGTTAACCCCAGAGTAATAATCGCTGGCCCTGCACTATCATTTTTCACAAATGATGTAGCCCAATGGAAAGATAATGCATAAGCTGTGTACTAGCTAGGTAATGTTGCCTACATTTGATACATCATGAGGCTGAGCTGTGTGCATTCAATTTTACTTTGGCAAAATGGTCAAAAATGGTCATGGAACTTGGATCCAACCGACTCAAATTACACACTCAAACAAGCCCTTCACAAGAATCCAATCCTTTCAAATACAATAGGGAAAAGAATTAAAACACACATCTCTTTTGACACATTCAGAGATCCTTTATCTTCTATGTCCATCAATTAGGCACCATAAATAGTGTCATCATTCCTCTGCCCCTTGATCACCTGGTGGGTTTTGTTAGATCCTTCACGCATTCTCTCAACTTTTTGCCAATATATTATACCCTGGATTACCAATAGTCAGAGACTATGAAAATTGCTCATTCATTGAAGTGGTTGCGGAGAACTATCTCGGACGTTTCCTGGCCGAGTGGGCTCAGTTAACAGCCATAGTCAAAGTCCTCGTGACTTGTAATTTACCCTACGGGTATGGCACTGGACACAGCACCACTAATCCCACAAGTCAGTTCTGTGGTTGGATTTGAATCTTTTCCTATGGGCCTCCGAGTAAGTATCATCTCCTGAGTAAGAGGCAAAGTAAATAATTTGACATCATTGTGTTGTTGGTTGCTTAGCCTTGTGCTATTTAAGTCTATATATATGTTAGGGTTTCATTGCTGCTCTCAATTCTATCTCTTCCGTTGCTTCTTTGTCGTCGTCTCAAACTACAAGCCACCACCACGACCATCACCACAAAATCAAATCATGGGATCTGATGTTGATGATTTTCAGCAACAATAACAAGATATCACACAATGATCTCTTCTCTCAGGCATAATTTATGAATCCAAACTCTCGACTTTATGTTCTTCAGTTTAGTGCCCCTGATTTTATGCAAAAATAGACGGAGATGGACTGACTTCAAAGTGTATGTGTTGAATTAGTTTAGGAATCTGGATCTGTCTAATTTAGGCTCATAGCATTCACAACAACATGATCGAGGCGCTGATGAAACTAATGTCTTATGATTTGATGTTTCATTTTTCTTGTTATTTTTGATTTTTGATTTTTTTAAGTTGTATTATTTACTGTAAACTTTTTAATCTATAGTAGAATTTCCAGTGTTTTATGCAAAAAGTTTAGAATTCTTTGGCAAAGTATATTTGTAAAATCAATCGGAGGTTTTGCTGGTGGTGACCACGGTGGTGGTGCAAATGGTGGCGACGACAAGTTGTTAGATGTTGTATGATTAGGGTTTCATCTCTTCTGGGTTCTCTAATGTAAATGGGCAGTTCCATTCGGGTTTGCAATGGGCTGTTTTCTTTTTATTGTTTAGTTAGGTTGTAAGGGGTTGTAATGGGCTTCAACGATCTTGTCCTTACATTTTCTATAGAAAGCTGTATCTCATTTTATTTTTGTTTCAAGTCCGTATGTAATTGATTCTTATTTCTTCGATATAATCTCCTTTCATGATCTCAAAAAAAAAAAAAAAAAAGATGAAAAAAATTGTAAAAGAGGGCAATAAGTTAAGTTTTCATTCAAATCCGATCAAGTACAGTAGTATACTGGTAATAGTTAGATGATCTAGCTTAGATCCAATTATCCAATTGTAAGTATGCAAAAGTTGATGGTGGGTGAAGAACTGTAACAATTTGGTAAATGTAATCTTCCCTGTAGCGACACTCTTGTCCTGGTTATGTGAACCATCTACCTAAGTAAGTTATGAAATAAAGTTCTGGCATTGCCAGTTTTTCTTTGTATGATTGAGGTAATCTGGATGTAGAAGATTACATAGCTCAATTTGTTGTTACATATAACCAAGTTAACAAGGTTTAAGGAAAGTTCCTTGAGATGGGTACGTATCTAACAATCTCGCCCCAACCCAAAGCATACCCAGCAAAAGCAGAGGATTTTTGGTCAATCTCTACGGAGGAAAAATTAACAAATACTTCAGTGTAAAATTCCATGTGATTGCTCTTCAGGATACCTTTCATAGTCTCATGTTTGTTCATCAACGAAATGATCCATGTCTGATGCTATGTTGTGTTTTACAATGAATAATCTACAACTACACAACTCAGATAGTGGCTTGGCTATGTATATTAGGGACTCAGTTATGTGTAAGTATGACAAACTGAGATCCACATTGTTTGGGTGTCTCTCTACTGCATTTGCCGAGGAGTTGTTCGTTTTTCTTTTATCTCATCACTAGTGTAGTGTGACTAGTGTCCGTAAGTGCGAAATGCTTGAAACTATCCGTAATGCATCAAAATCTCTAAGACTAGAATCCTGATCCGTCTTAAGTATCTAGGATTGTAGCAAAATCTAGAATTTGTAAAGATGATTGAACAAAATATCTTAGATGATTATTCTACCAAAAACGACTCAGCAGAGATAGAGACATTTTTTGTGTTAGAATTTTTAGTAAATGCCGATGCCTTCCGGCAACAACTCCAGTCCACGGATATAATGGAATGGTTGCACCAGATGCAGAATTTGTTAGTCCATCATAATCCCTACGCTACCTTTTTAGAGTTTTCACGTATATCATACACAACCGTGATATATGCCGGTCAACAAGTCAAGCCAAAATGTCAAATTCAAAATACATGGATCAGCCCTGCCGTTGGATCATCCAATAAATTGAGATGAACGATGATAAACAAACCCTAGCAGTGTCTAACCCCTATATATAACTAGCAGTACAGACTTTTACGGTAGAACAGCCAACGCCTCCCTCCCTCGTTGGTCTATATAGAGATAAAGGAAACAAATTAAGATAGCAGATCTCGAACCCTAAACTGAAACAACATCGGCAGATCCCTGAACAAGCAACTGCAATAAAATCAAAATCATGGCAGAAGTAAGTAGTGGTTCAATTAGTATACGTAGCATCGCCGACATTATGATTTTTTCTCTTAAAAACTAAATTTTCTTGATCCTCCCCCAACAAATTTTGTTGGTTCGGAGTAGCAGTGATACCTCTCTAATCCAGTTAAGGGGTATCTGTGTTAATTTGCCATTGCTTGGGCTCTCTGATCAGCAGTTAAGGGGTATTTGTGTTAATTTTCCATTGCTTGGGCACATTTGGACTGGCCAGACGGACTTCAAAACGTACACGTAAATGAGTCTAATTAAGGATCTGGATCAACAAAATAGACTCATATCAACAGCATGGTGAAGCAAATTTTTTGTTGTTGATATGTAAAACTAGTGGTTTCTAATTTGATATATCAGTTTTGTGATTTCTTTTGAAATTTGATACTTGTAAAGACAAAGGCGATAGTGAAAGTAGTTATTTTCTTTTGTAATTTTATTTTAGGTATCAATCATTGTAAACTTCTTAACTTATCAATCGATCGCATGGCTAATTAAGTAGTAGATCTTCCAATCTTATAGGTTCTGACTTTCCAGTCTTAAGCAAAGAAGTTGAGATATTCTTTGGCAAACTTAGATCTGCAAAAGAGGGGATTATCCAATTCCGATCCGCTGTAGTAGTTATTAGATAATCCAACATAGATCGATCCAATAATGTATGGTTGCTCCAGAGGATGAGCAGTTACAATAAGATTTTAAGCCAAGTGCTCAAACTGATTTCCTCCCTCTGCAATCATTCTGCGCCTTACCAAGATCTGCTTAGGCTTCATTTTTTGCGCCTTACCATGATCTGCTTAGGCTTCATTTTTAGCTGGAGAATGCAGTTCACTCCATATTTATGGAATTGGAGCTTGTAACCTATGTGACAAATGAATGACAATATTGCAGTAAATTTTAGATTTTTGTTACTGGCTGCAGTTTCAAAGCCTCGAGAGGTTAGTTCAAAAATCATCTAACAAGAATAGTAAACACTACACCATTTGGCCCATTTTGTAACTCTTTGATTAGTAACCTTTATTATTTGCATAACACAAATAACAAGTTACATGTCCAATAACATGTATAGGTAGTTATTATAAATGTGAAATGTTACATAGTTTAAGTGTAAAAATCATAATAACTCATTTACACTTTGATATGTGTTACTACACATCAAAATTGAGTTACAAATTTCTCAAAACTACTATCTTCACCCAAATTTTGATGCAACCAAAATCAACCCAATCTTTGTAACCCTTTAGCATTTGAATTATAAAATACCTAACACATCTATTTTATTTTTGAAATTTTGGAAAAACAAAAATGAATTTAATGATTTTAAATAATTGTTTGGAACCATTTAAAAGAGCTAGAACCCTAGGACAACTTAAGCCCCAGAACCATCTGATGGGAGAATCAGAATTCGGGAACCACTTTAAAGTTTAGAACCAGAATAGCTTAAACTCCAGAACCATATGATGGGAGAACCAGAATACTAAAACCACTTTAAAGTTTAGAACCAGAATAACTTAACTCTATAACCATTTTACTTTTGGAACCTAAAACTCCCTTAACCATTTTTTTTCCCTCAACGGCAAAACCAAAAAAAAAATCAAATTTTTTGCCACTCGAATAGCACTCTCGCTAACTTAATTTTCACGTCTCATTGTTTCAAAAAAACGGTACCGTTATTTTCAAAAACGGTGCCGTTATTTTCAAAAACGGTGCCGTTATTTCAAAAAACGGTGCTGTTATTTTCAACATTAGATCCAACGACCACTGTGAAGATAGATCTGTGGCTGAGAATTAGCAACTCAATACCAATTGTATTCAACCAAAACACATGCAATTCAATACCCATTGTATTCAACTTAAAAGTTTGAAAAATACCCAAATTTTTAGCATTATAAAGGTGTACAGACTAGCTGAGCAAATGTTAACATTTTTTTACTAACTAGTTCACCTGTACCAAAATATAGATGAAGCATACTTAGTACCAATTCACTACAGATGTGGTTTGCTTGGCTTTCTTTTGTTGAGGTTGGCTTTGACTCAATTCCATAAGAGATGCTGCTCTACTAGTTGTTGCAGCTTGTTGTGTGACTGCGGAAGTTTGCCAAAGATCTTCTCTAAGTACTTGTGCCTAGCATGCCAGGCAGTCCAATAAGAAATTTTGACCTTGTGCTTTCTCTGCATTCTACTTTGGATGGTTGATGGCTTGCAGTTAATGTGGTCAGAAACATAACCCATTATCCTCTTTGCAACCCATTTTGCATTAGCCATAGGATTAACCAAGCCTGCATACAAATACTGAATATGTGAGAAACAAAGCTAAGACAGATAAAGCATCTCTGTTAGCTAAGGTAGTGCAGCATGACATTAAAGGAGTAAACATAGATGGTGAAGTAGCTAAAGTAGTGCAGCTAAAGTAGCTAAAGTGGTGCAGCATAACAACACAGCAGAGTGGTGCCAGCAATCTTGTCTATTTGTCAAGTTCCATTGCTTGAGAAGCTTTATTCAATGTAGTCATTTTAGTCTTGAACAAGTAGCAATTGATGCCGTGACAAAGTCATTGGCACCGGAGTGTGGCAGTGGTTATTATGATATAATAGCTAATAGGATTGCACCAGGACTCACTAGCTAATTCACTTCAAGAGTATCCATGGAACTGCATTGTTGGATCGGGTTCAACGAGTTTTACCCAGGTCAAGAAAATCAAGACTTCTTGATGTAAAGCAACTTTTTTTCAGTTTCACCACAATAGTAAAACTAATTTTCTGGCACCTCTTTGTGAATACCAATCCTTAACCCACCAATTGGAAGATGCCAATGCCTGGTTGCAGCAGGAGACCAATCTGGATAAAAGAAGGAATTCACATAAGCAGCAACACCAGCGACGTGAGAGCAAGCATGGATGTGCCAGCATTATGTTGCACATTGAACTCCGTGGATCAACTTCTAACCCAATATCTATGCCTGGCGCACCTATATCAGGTTGTTCAATGACAACAGAAATTGGTCATCACATACATGTACAAGAGAAAAAACCATATGTTTGTAAGTTTCACAAATCTCAAAATGTGCAGTTGATAAATATGCTTACTTCTAGTACATGAGAGGAACCAATACTTGGCCCTCTTGATGAACATGAAGCCATAACTGGAGCTGAAATACTGACTTCTTCTGTCTTTATAGATGACAGCCGACGGTGATCTACAAAATAATTAGAGAGTCAATTTGGTTCTAACCACTATTTTTCTACAGATGGCCAATATAACAGATCAGCAAAATCGCAAGAACTTTATATTTAAACTGTTTATACCCGGTTGAATCGATGTAGCGGTATATGACTTCGCCACTGGTAACCATGAAGGCACCACCCCCGTAATCGACATCGGAGTCAAAACCAGCATGTTCCCCAGGGTAACAGGGGATAAAGTTGTTGCTCTACACCAGAGGTTTGTATTCCAAATCCCTGCAACCAACCACTATATATCATATCTGCTAACCAACCGAACAAAATTAACAACAACCCTACACGAAATTCAGATCTACCTAACAAAAGCATCTTAAATCGAACGAAAATGTGTAATTAAATACTTACTCGGTTGAAAAATTCTTCACCATATCAAAATGTTATTGCACATAAGCCATTGATCAATGAACTGGTCAAATCATTTCAACTATAAATAGAATTCCAAACCGAAAGCCGAAATGCCCTAATTCAAAATCCAAATCGAAACCTCAAATTCCCCATTAAATCAACACAATTTACAGACAGTATAACAACAAACCACCCAGATCTGCAAAAGAAACCCCCTTATTTTCACTAGTACAAAAATGGCCTTAGGTGACAGTTTAAAACTGTCACCAAAATAAATATATGACAGTTTTTGAAAAACTTATGGCCTGTCATATAAGCCCCTGTCACGAAAGATCTTATAAAAACTGTCACCGATTCGTGCCTATAAGGTAACAGTTTCTTCAAAAAAATGTCATTGTTAAAAACTTACGATGACATTTTCCAAATGAAACAGTCATAGGAAATTTAGTTGCTTGCACTAAGGTAACACTTTTTTATCAAAACTGTCGTAGTTGACAAACTACTGTGACACTTTTCAAACAGAACTGTCATCAGAAATACTATACAATGATATGCTAATGAAGACTCATGGAGGTATATATATCAAAAATAACAATGATTGCGGAACAAACTTTTAATTCACATCAAACTCAGTAGATTGATTTGATAAGTAAAGTATACACAACTCGAAATTCCATTCAAACCAATGTAACAAAAGAATAAACTTTTAATTCAGTAAACTTCACATAAAAGTATTAGAAATGACGACTCAACTCCGGAGACTTCAAATAAAAGCATTAGACACTAACTAAAACAAATTAATAGAAGATCAAACTTTTAATTCATTAAGCTGATCAAGTTAGACTCTATTTATGTTTCATCCACACTACTGCAATATCATGTCAACATCGGCTGCACGTGATTTATCCACTCTCTTCGTACTTCCGTGATATCTCCTTCATCGTACTTGGGCTTCCTCTGCAAAAAGAATACAAAAAGATTACTATTAAATTATCTTTCCAATAGAGGAATAACACAAGATAGTTTAATAGATGAAAAAATAAAATAAAAGCTTATGTGCAGAAAGGGTGTGAAAGTAGACAAGAGCAGAACTGCTCGGCAAGATCTGCAAATATGCAATTCCCAACACAAGAAACTACTAGGCACAGTCTTCACAAAAAATTAACCAGGCCAATTTCAATTTTCTACTGAAAAAATTCATTTCTTATAAGCATTTGACAAACCAAAAAAAGCTATTAAATCAACACAAACTAATTGCAGGAGGAAAATCTGAAGGAAACGAAGAAAATCGAATTTACCATTACTGTACTATTCAAATTTAGCTGCCCTTCAATAATTTCTTTCATGAATCGCATGACATAAAATCCAGATTCCCAATTGTTTTTGTGTTGCGGGATGTGCTACATATTCAGGAAATATCATATAAGATGACACTGTTTAATTTCATAATTAAGTTTCATAATTGAGTGAATGCGCTTACTTGTGGATAACAAAACGCAGTAGAACCGGTCGCATGTCTTTTTGTTAGGCATCCTTCAACAACCCTGGAAAACAACACGTTTAAGTAAATAAGAAGATAATGAGATTAAAATTAGATATAAACTTAAATCAGATTCACCTTTTCATGATCTTGTCAATTTCTTGGTCTTGATGTCCCCCATGCGAATCTAGCCACCATGCCTTTTGAACACTCAAGTTTACCACCATTAAAATCCATTTTTTGCTGTAATATATACAAAACAAGTGAAGTTAACCACAAAACTCTTCCACAATAATTTCTTTTTGTTGAAGGCATATAAAACGTAATGGTCAGGCGCACCAAAGGAACAACTGAGACACTTCTTTGAATTTTGACAGATGAAAATAGAACATTCTCAAACCAAATACAAGCATGCTTATCTCACTGTTATGATAATACTTACTTCATCAGATAGGGTACGAAAATGAATTCCGCTTCTGTTTTGCTCATCCGATTTACCAACTCACGAGTCAATTTTTTTGAAGAACTGGATGCATTGGTAGTTATTGCCGTAGGATCCATAAAGGCATACTTGTTCTGTTTTCTTGCTGAAAGAATTTTCTGATGCAAATAACTGAAAAACAGGACGCGTGAAAATAAAGACTTCATAACAATTAATCGTTGCTAATTATACTACTTATGATGAGGATCACGTCTACCATTACCTGATGTATACGACAACATTGACAACCGATGCCCGTTGTTCTTTCCTGCATATACTCTCGATATCTTCCGCTGCTATAGAAATAGGATCATTTGTTGCCGAGTTAAAAACCTTTGCATCTATTATGAAAATTGCCGACCCCCCTAATTTTTCTAAAGCGGAAGTTTTATCTTGCAAAAAGTCCTCTAGAAAATCCGACGAAGAAGCTGTCTCTTCACCCTACATTCAAGAAAGAATAATAATAATAGAGCAAAAGAAGTAATCATTAATAAAGCAGGTAAAAAAATACGATGCAACATTAGCCCATACATTTCCCTCTGCAACTATAAGTTCTTTGGGCCACGCCACGCAGGTTCCTAGAGCATCATGGACAGTGAGTATCTCATCTCCAACAGGTTTAGGGACTAATGCTCCAGGTTTTATAGCGACCACAACCTGAACACGGAATTCATCTTCACCCAACATAACATTATGTACGTATTCTTCTTTACCGGTTTTGTCAAACACATTTCCAGTTGCTACCTCAACAGAGTCTATCAATAACTTGCATGGTTTTCCCTATATGTATTCTCAACCAATTAGTTTGTACAAAATATTAATGGAAAAAATAAGAGAATAACAGAACTCAAACATGGGATATATCAAAAGCTACCATCCCAATTCCAGTTCTTTGAGCAGAGGTATCAATACGTGATTCGGAAGCCTGATTAATAGACCCGTTAATCAATTATTATGGTATAACACAATGAACTCTACTATGAATCCAAGCTATATATTGATGTAGTTGATATTTGGTTACCTTCTTATGGGTCGACTTTGGTAACATATCATTTCCAGTCCCGGATCTCTTCCTCTTAGGGACATTTTGTGTAGGTAACAAATTAGCAGTAGTCTGAAAACAGGAATTTGGCAACATATCATTTCCCGATCTCTTCCTCTTGGAGACATTTTGTTTAAGTAATGAATAATCCGCTGTCTGAAAAAAGGAATTTTACATTAAAAAATGAAGGATACTGTTAAATAACTAAACACATTTCAAATCTATGTATGCACAGAGTACATTTCATGTAGGAATTACAAAAACAAAAATTGTATAACACATGCCTTCTCAACTTCTGAACTCCTTGTAGTAACAGCAACGGATTTCTGAAAAAGAAATTCAGCTCGGTTACAACAAGATTTATGATCTGAGTAACAAAAAAATAGATAAAAAAATCGCCACAAAGTTGGTTGCACTTACCTTTCTAATTTTGGGACTTCTTGACGATTCAGACCTAGCTGGCAGAGCTAGACTGGGGCGAGATGCGACAGATGACTAAAATTTGAAATGAATATCAATTTTAATCGAGAAACTATCCAAATTGCCTTCAACAGGAAACTTGCACATATTGAGAATTAAATTTGTCTATTACCTGACGACTTCGTCGAGAATCTAAAGCCTCCTTTTCTAGTTCAGCATTTTTCATTTTCAAACGCTTATTTTCCTCTAGGATTGCCTCAAACTGTGCCTTGGTTACTCTGTTTCGACTTTTGGGTTTACCAAAGAATTGAGTTGGGGTGATATATTTGCCAGCAGACCTCACTCTTCCTGGATGCTCAGCACCAAAACACTTGGTTATCGCATCTTTATTGGCATCTTCATCATCAAGTGTCCCGTCTTTACGTCTCTTTTCAAACTCATCCTGCACAGATTGAAAATATTTGTAGATCAAATATAAACAGAATTAGTAGAAGCCACATCTTTATATCTCTTTTTCAATGTCATCCTGCATGCATAAGAAAGCTTACAATTTCAAGTGCTTTTGCTTCACATGCCGTATCAGGGTATTTTCCTTTAACCTGTCGGGCTTCCTTCCACAGTACACCTCGATCAATTTCATCTGCTGTAAATTTACCTTCTTCTATCTACTCATTTCAAAATTAACGGATCAACAACATAAAGATAGAGATATGGCTAGTTACATGTTGCAAGATAACTATACCACAATGAAAATAGTTACGTACTAATTTTTCCTTTAGCCCATCAAGTCCATTACGGCCAGTGCGGTGATTATAAACATTTTGTGCTCGCTTTTCTGATTGTTTTTCATGTATAACCTTTAAAACACAAACATACTTTCGTTAAGGCAGATGAATTAAACAAGGAAACAAACAAAGAAATCATATATATATATATATATACATACCTGAAACTTTTTACTCAATCTGCTGGCCACAAATTCATCCCATTGTTTTTGCTTAATCTGTGGGTATTTTGCAGGGGGGTTCTTGAGTTTCTCAGGTTCATCCTTGAGTGCGAGAATGTTATTCATGAGTTTACACTTAAAGTTCCTCCACAAATCTCCACAATTACTCAGCAAAGGTTTTCTCAAATATGGTTCGAGTTCAAATCGACTCTAAAACACAATCAATTTAAATATGTTCATACAAGGAACAAACTACATATAGTGTATATATTAAATTTGATATTCATTCACACAAATACCTCTAACAATTGCCATAGTCGATCCTTCTTCCGAGATGGTACGTATTTCCACGAGTCTATAGTTATTGGGATGTGCGACCTTGCAATAACTCCCATGTAGCTCTTCAAATTAGGTTGACACCTCACTTGAGGTAAACCATCCACATTCAAAGCTACTTCTTTCTTCTGCGGTATGTTGTCTCTGACAAGAAGCGGTAACTTTGTCACACTTCGAGGTGTCCTTTTAGCTACAATCAACAAATCATCAATTTCAAGAATTATTATATTCACACCTAAGATATTAAAAAGGGCCTATTAAAAATCATGTTTGTGTATAAAGATTGATGATTGTGAAGCCGAAATTCCAACACCTCAATGCTAAATAATGTACCGAAATGACCAATAAATTAACTTACGTTGTTCCTCATTACAGTTTGGACTGTTCTCTGGCCGAGGCTCTGAATTAAGCACTGCATCAGACTCTGAATCATCCGTTACTAGAAAACCACATAATAAATGTTAGCATTTACTAGGCTTGAAACTCAGCATAAGGTAATGTTAAAAATCATGTTTATGTATAAAGATTGAATGATTGTGAAGCCGAAATTCTAACACCTCAATACTAAATAATGTACTGAAATGACCAATTAAATTAACTTACATTGTTTCTCATTACAGTTTGGACTGTTCTCTGGCTGAGGCTCTGAATTAGCCTCTCCATCAGACTCTGAATCATCCATTACTAGAAAACGACATAATAAATGTTAGCATTTACAAGTAAACATCAACTTTCAGGAGACATTAATGTAATTATTAACTTCCAAAATATAACTTAGAAATACCGACATTGTAGGTTAGACTGGAGTACATAACTGGAGAAATTGACGAATATCACAAGTTTAGATTATTTCTTAAATCTAGGTGAATAAAAGAAGATACCTTTAATATATCTATAAATAAATAAATAGAAATAAACACTAATCATAATCTCAATCAGTCAAGGTAAAACCCTAGAGCAACTGTCAGTAGACGTATGGGGTGGCCTATCAGATTTAACCTAGTCTGGTTATTAAAATCTGTATCTTAGTTAAGAATCTGGTAAAAACACTTGCAACAAGTTGGGCTGCTCAAATTACGTTTCATCGACTTGGGTCTTATTACGATCTTCTCATAATTACCCAGTTAGTCATCTCATCAATTCCAACTCTAAATTACTAGTCTAATTGAACAAACAAGAAGAAAAAAAAATGCACCAAAATCTAATTGGAGAAATAGATTCTCTATTAATGAGATCAGGAAATAAAATCGAACGAAATGTGATACTCACCGTTGTTCTAGTTGTATCAGACTTGGAAGAATCTCAACATTAATGGCTTCCTTCTATTTCCCCCAAATTGTGTACAGTTATTATGCAATTGTAGATAGAAGAGGAGAAGTTGATTTAAAGGATAAAATTCGTGGGAGAGAGGTAAATCGTGTGAGGAAATTGAGCGGGAATTTGCACCGGTTAACAATGAATCCATCGATTTCGCGGGAATGGTATTCTCAGTTAGGGTTTATGCAAGAAGTGGGCGAGAAAAAGGGATCGTGTATCTCTGGTTCTGAGTATGAGAAGAAATCTTATCTTCTTGTTTTCGGGTTTTTATAATTTAATTTTTAATATAATTAATTTGGGGCCCACAACTTCTTTTTTCATTTGTCACATATCCTACTATTGTACTGTGACAGGCAACTGTAGAGCTGTTAAGCTCGAAAAAAAGAAGAAAAGAGAGCATTTCTCCAACTCGAGCATCACTTTCAGAGTTAGCCTTGCACCTTGCGAGGAAAGCTTCTTGATAGAAGTTCTCATTTCTAGTTGTATCATGGAGAACAATAAGTTCAGTACAAGCCATTAAGACATTCAAATAAAGAGCCTTGCTAGCTTTAGCTTAAAAGCATCAGAAACACACATTGCTTGTAAAATATAACCCCTTCTAAAGATTTTTGAACTGCATACTTTCATTGATTCAGTACCATAAAGATTTTTGAACTGCATACTTTCATTGATTCAGTATTTTCCTTTATATACAAACTAGTCTAGGTTTAGATACATACAACAGAAGGATAAGTAAGAATAAGTAAATCCTAATCTATCTACAGTAAAATAAGGAACAACTTCTTGTTACACCAGAATCTGTTAACAATAGTCAAAGTTGTTCAACCGACATACATCAAGTTACAACAGAAGATAGAGTGAGCGGCAGTCGTGTTGGTGACACTCGATGTATGTCATTACCTTCTATCTTACGTTTGAAGAAATGAATTATCTCTAGAATAGTTAGCTTCTATTCTCTTGGACCTCCTTCTGAATGTCTGGATAATCTAAAGATGAATTATCCAGACATTCACAAACACACATTGCTTGTGAATGAATTATCTCTTGGACCCTGCACATACGTTTTCCTTTAGAAAATCTGCCCTGATCTCATTTCTCAGTTCTCACCTAATCTGGCAAGTAAAGAGGTGACGGAAAACTGAATAGGAAAAAAATTAAATTAAAACTATGCCATCCATAAATTTGTTACAAAATAGCCTGACAGGCCAGTCAATTATTGGGACCTCTATTGCTCAAACTGACCAAGTCCAATATAATGGAAAACAAAGCTTCCAAAGACAAGTAACCCAAGAATTCAAAATCCTAAACTACGTTGTGAATGTTCAAGATAAATTCTTTCTGTTAATGAATAAAAAACTGCCAGTAAATTAGTCATAATCAAAATCTGAATCGGCTGCCTTTGAACTGTCATCATCCGTTGAACTTTCATCGTCCGTTGAACTTTCATCATCCGTTGAACTCTCGTTGTCCACTGGATTATCTTCTTCTCTCGGTTTGCCATTTTTCTTAGCTTTTTTATTTAGCTCTTTCGTGAAGTCTTCAATCCAGACACCGTCATTATTGTCACGCAAGAAAGCCGACTGAGACTCATCATTCATGTTGAACAAATCCGCTTCTGGAACTTTGTTGTCGAAAGTATGATTACCCTCAAAGATCAGTGACTCATCTACAAACTCTTCCTCATTTACATCTTTGTTACGTGTTGATATGACGATAGATAGTTTAGTATTGAGTTGGTCTTGTACATAGAACACTTGTTTGGCATGGGAAGCCAAAATGAAGGGGTCAGTTTTATGACCTATCCTCCCAAGATCAGCTCGTGTGAAATCCAAGTCGTCTTTAGTTATTCCATGCTGATTCACCCAGGCACACTTGAAAACAGGTATCCTTATCATGTGATAGTCCAGAAGCCATATCTCTTCAATCACACCATAGTAACAACTGTTATCTTCATCCACAAGGCTTATGCCGCTATTTTGGTTAACTCTTTTTTCATCTCGATCTTTAGTGTGAAAGCGATAGCCGCTTACTTCATATCCTTCAATTTTGAATACTTGATGACTTGGGCCAGATGCTATCCATTCTAATTCTTGTGAAATATCATTACCTGGAATATTTATATCTTCGTCAACCTGCAACTCAGATTAATAGGTTCAGAATAATCCAGAGCAATCGAGGAGCAGAGGGTATCATGCGATAAGAAAATCTGCTAAGACAAAATCTGCTAAGAACAAGACCTAACGAACTACATAAGATCCAAACGAGTAACGAGTTCAAGAAAAAAATTAAACAAAATTAAACAAGATGGAGTCCTTTACTTACTTTTGACTCCAACCAATCCATGAATGTTTGGTTATGCTCTTTCAACAACCATGCTTCTGATTTCTGTGGAAATTCTTTCTTCAAATGCGACTTGTGTAACCTGAAATATGAATTGACAAATATATAATATCTATTTGGTAACCATGTATTAGAAATACATTATAACAAAGTTTATAGTCTAGTTCTTACGCAATGTAAGGTTGCACATCCATTGTGTTATTTAGTACAGTTTGGTGCGCCTGCTTCCGCAATGTGTCACTAACTGTAACTTGCTTAGGTGTTGACAATGGCTTCCCGCCGTCAGAAATAAGGCTTGTACCCTCTAAATCTTTTATTTTATCAGCACTCTTATCTGCAGGTATACCGATGGTCACAATATCTAAGCACTCAGAGCAAAACTCCACCGTCTCTTCTACAATATAACCCTCAACGATGGAGCCTTCTATGCGATTTGTGTTTCGAATATATCCTTTCAGAACCTTCATGAACCTTTCAAAAGGATACATCCATCGGAAGCAAACTGGTCCACACAATCTAACCTCTCGAATTAGATGCACGGTTAAATGAACCATGATATCAAAGAAAGACGGAAGAAAATATTTTTCTAATAAGCATAAGGTAACCACCAATTCAGTTTGTATTTCTGTTAGGTGCATCACGTCGACCTCTTTGGTGCAGATTTCCTTGAAAAAAAAGCATAATCTGATAATAGCATACCTCACATGCTTAGGCAAAATGGATCGTATTGCTAAAGGAAGAAATTCTTGCATAAGTGCGTGATAATCATGCGACTTTAGACCATACAACTTCAAATCTGACATCGATACTCGGTTTCTCAGATTCGAACAATAACCACTGGGAACCTTCAAGTCTGACAAGGTCTTGCAAAACTTTTTCTTTTCTTCTGTTGTTAATTTAAAACACGCAGGAGGAAGATATGCTTTTTTTCCATTTTCTCGAGGTGCCAATTCAGGTCTCATACCCAAATCTTCAAGATCTTTACGAGCAGCATAACCATCTTTAGTTTTTTTGGGTACGTTAAGTAATGTCCCAACAATACTCTGACATACATTCTTTTCTATGTGCATGACATCTAAACAGTGTCGAACAAGCAAGTACTTCCAGTATTCAAGTTCAAAAAATATCGACTTCTTCTTCCAGTAGATTGGTTTATTTTTCACTTTCTTTCCCCACGTATTCTTTATCTTTTCCACCTGACTGAATATTTCTTCACCAGAATAAGGTTTTGGAGCAAGGTTTAACTCTTTGTGACCATTAAAAGCCTCTGTCTCCTGTCTAAACTTGTGTTTACTCGGAAGAAACTTTCTGTGACCGGTATAAACATTCTTTCGAGAGTATTTAAGCCTAATAGAAGAAGTACGTTCAGCACAAATCGGACAAGCATTATATCCTCCTTTAGGGCAACCACAGAGATTACCATATGCTGGAAAGTCGCTTATCGTCCAGAGAAGTACAGCTCTGAGATTGAATTTCTCTTTTTTGCAAGCATCGTAAGCTTCAACTCCTTCCTCCCATAATTTCTTCAAATCTTCAATGAGAGGGGCCAAATACACATCAATATCATTCCCGGGCTGTTTAGGACCTGATATCAACATCGTTAACATTATGAATTTTCTTTTCATACACAAGCTAGGTGGAAGGTTATAAGTAACTAACATGACGGGCCAACAACTATAATTGCCACTACTGTTTGGATTGAACCCATCAGTAGAAAGACCTAACCGCAAATTTCGGGGCTCTTCGGCAAACTTTGGCCATTTACTGTCAACTTGTTTCCACGTGGGGGAGTCAACAGGATGGCGTAGTTTACCATCTTGAACTCTTTTGAGAAAATGCCAAATCAGGTCTTTTGATGTCTCCGGTGATCGAAACATCTTTCTAAATCTAGGGATAGGTGACAAATACCACATCACTTTCGCAGGCACCCCTTTACTCGCATTTGACGGCTCCTTGTTTTCTTTCCATCTTGAAACTCCACAAGTAGGACAAAACTGATCATCTTTATATTTCTTCCTGTAAAGCACACAATCATTTGGACATGCATGAATTTTTTCATATTCCATTCCCAATGCATTAAGAGTTTTTTTAGCCTCGTACAAAGACGCTGGCAACTCATTATCCTCTGGTAACATAGTTTTCAGCTCTTTCAATAATTCCGTGAAACTCTTATCAGACCATCCACCTTTTGCTTTCATGTTAAAGAGCTTAAGCAATGAGGACATCTTCGTATGGGACTTACAGGTAGAGTAAAGAGGCTTTTTTGCATCTTTGATTAGCTTTTGGAAAATTTCTGGATCTCCAGTAAATTCTTCGTGTGCAGCCTGAATCAGTTCAGCTATGGCTGCTGCATCTTCTGGTTCTACTCCATCTTCTTCATAATCGCCGAACTCATACTGAACATCATCATTATGTGAAGTATCTGAACTGGAATTATCTGCACCGAGTGTTTTTTTCCCCATGTAACTCCCATGTCGTATATTTTTGATTGATGCCGTTGACATACAGATGGATTCTCACTTCTTTTACCGTTTTAGGACTACCACTGTTCATACACAACCTGCAAGGACATAATATAGAAACAGGACGGCCTTCATCAAATATTTCAGCTCCAGCAACATTATCTGTGGCATATTTCAAGAAATCTTCAACCCCTTTTTCGTATTCTGGTGAACACCTATGTGTACCCATCCAGGATTTATCCATTCTGAACCTATACAGTAACCAAAGAAAATAATTATCTTGCACAAGAGGGACCAACAAAAAAGTGAAAACATAGATATACAGATACAACAACACAAGGATTTACATGCGAAAATTCAAAAAACAAACAACAGAAACATTCTAAAGGAATAATTGCCGCACAATCCAACAACTCTGTGTGCACAATATAACATTCACAGGGCAAAGTGCGCTATAAATTACTTGCATGAATAAATCATAAAATTTGAAAGTTACATATACTAATGCATGATTGGAACTGCGCAGTATCAACAAATACTAATGAAACTCTCTAACAGAAGTCCAAAATCAACTAAACACAAAATCTGGAATCAAAATTCAAAATTGACAGTAGTTCTTTCCCGCAATGAGTTACCATATAGATTTAAATTGCTTACTCTAAATCGGCTAACCAATGACAAAAAAACTAACTAAGGAGCTTAAAATACATCAACATACCACGTCCTGTTTGTTGGCAAACACCAGTATGACACTGTTCAGCATAAAAGGATCTTTGATGATAGCCTGAAGAAGAGAAAAAACAACCTTTAGAACCCCGTGTATCAGAGAATATTGACAAATGAAATCCAGAATATATTTACCCGAAACTCTTTTTTAGCTTTTCCAATTCTCTCTCTGTCCAAAGAATCAACAACATAGATCTGCAAATACAAGATATTAGATATATCAACTACGCTGCATACAAACTGACACCCAACATTTCACCATTCGACAACCAGTAAGCAACCAACAGTAATCACAAAAACTAAAATGAGATTAAACCAATTTAGAAGATATCCTAGACACATGATAATTAATACTCCGTATTCACATAATCCCAATGTGCCAAACTGGCCCCAAATTTGAATTGAATTCAACAGGCTAAGTTCCCTTCCGACTGTAGAAGACCTAGTGTAAATGCTTATTGCCGACTATCTAGTAACGGTGTATTGTCCCTATTGTAGATTCAACGGTCTATTCTATAGAATGGTGAGAAACCTGAAATCAAAATCATGTAAATTTGAATAAGCAATAATCTACCATGTGGCAATATAATTGAGTCGTGATGACTAGGTTCACCACAGTAGAAGCAAATATGGATGATCTAGAAATTTATCATATGCTTTACTCTATGTGACCTCTCTTTTTCACAATTTTGAAAGATATCAAGAATCTAACAAGAGATTTCGAGAACTCCATGCGAGTCATAAACAGGTAGGTCCTGAAACTTGGTAGAGGCAATATAACAAACACGATATGTTCATAACCAATATCAAATATTCAATCACAAACCAAGTATAAAAATCAGAAGAGTAGAAAACAGAAGAAGGAATCACAAATTATAAGTGAAACTAGTTGAGGCGATATTATAATACACAGTTTGTATGCCTAAACTATTTCTTCTACCTCAGTTCTATTGACGTAGTACCGAAAACAATAAAATTAGAAGAGAAAGAAATAAATAGAAGAGGAAAATATTGGGATACAGGTAATCCAGTGTGACCCGGACTCAAGTTTGACTAATTCTATCAATGAATCACGGAGAATCAGCTTAGATAGTAATTTGGTACACAAATAAGCGACTTTCACCCGACTCTAAGCTGGGTTTCCATCTCTACAGTTGGTTAGAGTTCCTTGGTTGCTTGGAACTCTGTTTGATACTCTATCTATTAGCAAAATTTTCGATGGAATATCAGAAGAAGAGAACACCATTAATAAGACTAATTAAGAACTCAAACTACCTACATCGTGCGTTTAAGAACTGCCTCTTTTTAAAAGTGACGATATTTAAGAAAACTGTCATCTATAACCTTGCATTTAGATAACAGTTTCGTTATGAAACAGCTGCAATAGCTACAAGAATGGTAACAGTTTAAGATTTTCCTAACAGGAACTGTCATGGTACATTTATTCGGTGACAGTTTGGAAACCTGTCATGCTTGTTCACAGCTATCGGTGACACTTTTACTAAAGATCTGTCACCTTTATCTCATGGCATAGTCTTTTGTGACAGTTCATATGTGAACTGTCATGGTATTCAACTATGAACTGTCATATAAGCCTATTTTTGTACTAGTGTTTCGAATTCAAAGACAGAAACTAATCAGAAAGAAACCCCCTTAATACTGGTGGTTCACTGTTGAATGAAGAAGAACATCAGGTTTTATGATATTTTGAAGAAGGAGGAGGAAGAGGAGGAGGAGGGGGGAGAGGAATGAAGACGAAGAAGGACGATGGTGGTGGTTCACTGGTGGTTTCGATTGTTGGTGGTGGTGGTTGCAGTGTTGTTCTTGAAGAGGAGGAGAAAACGAAGAAGGGAAGAAAGATGATAAGGGAAAAAATAGAAGAAGAAAAAAGAAAGATGGGAAGGGTCGAGAGATTAGAGATAAGGTTCGGCCATGGTCATGGCATGGTCTTGGTTGACTGGGTGCAAATAAAATCGTGGGTTTTAATAGGTCAAACAATTGGGTGTGCAAAATATATTTGCAACACCACCTTATTTGCAACACCACCTGTTACAATTCAAAAGAGCATGATACAATTTGCAATACCCTGTTGCAATTTGGAAGAGCATGATACAGTTTGCAACACCCTGTTGCAATTTGGAAAAGCATGATACAGTTTGCAACACCCTGTTGCAATTCGCAAGAGCATGATACAGTTTGCAACACCCTGTTGCAATTTGGAAGAGCATGATACAGTTTGCAACAACCTGTTGCAATTCGCAAGAGCATGATACAGTTTGCAACACCCTGTTGCAATTTGGAAGAGCATGATACAGTTTGCAACACCCTGTGTCATTTTGATGTTTTGTGTTGCGAAACGCAAATGAGTCAAATTTTGATAAAATTTGACATATGAAAATTATTTTTTATTGTTCTAGTGGACATATTATTTTATATATTATTTGGGGCATATTGATGTTAAAGGGAAATTTTTGAGAATTACTTCCTCCGATATTATATTATCGAGTATTATTTTAAAGAAGTTATACTGTATTTACCAGTTTCCATGATGGATTCTGCAAAATTTGGAGTTAGAACTCACTCGGAGCTTCGAGATTGATAGTTCGTATGTCTATCTACCAAAATTGAAGTTTGAGTCGACACCTGAGCTCCATGTTTAACAGTTTCCATGATGGATTCTTCGATCGGAACACTAAACCTAACGATATCTTGCTTAAAACTTCTTCTTACAAGTCACATTCTTCGATCGGAACACCAAATCTAATGATATTTTGGTTGAAAACTACTTGTGATAGGTCGAAATCTTCGTCGAAGCACTAAAACTATTGGTATTGGTCATATTTTGGTTGAAAACTACTTGTGATG
>JAJJMA010102710.1:5051-22137 GCA_023529015.1 Papaver nudicaule | reverse complement strand
GGTGAAGCTTGATTCACTGAACCATTAGTGTTGCCGAGTCATTCCTAGGTCAAAATTGGTTGACGCTAATTTGGGGGTGTGACACTTGCAATGGTTTGGTGTGTTTTTATTCGGATTATCCTATGCACATTTGTAACCCAGTCACGAGGGAATTCGTGACGCTTCCGAAACCAAGACCTCAAAAAGGGAAAGAGGAGCGCACTGGTTGCGGATTCGGATTCGACGCAACAAATAATGAATATAAAGTTGTTCAGATATTCCGCCGCTTCGATGACTCTACATTGAACTATGAGGTTTTAACTCTAGGTGCGACCATGTCTTGGAGACGGCGAATCCAACAAAAAGACAAGGTTCCTCATCCAGCTTTCAAGGAAGACGAGATTGGTCAGGGATCCATATTTATAGAGGGATCATTATATTGGCATGCTACTAAATACATCTTGTGTTTTGATGTTACAACATAAAGGTTTAAATTAATTCAGGTACCCAAGGCTCATGTGATGCGCTGTGGTGTCAGCATAGGGTATTCCATGTTGGTAGAACTGGATAAAAGTCTCTGTTTTATGAAACACTATATTTCAAATGCAATGCTGCATATATGGAAGATGCAGAAGGATTGTGTTGATGAGGAAACTCTTTGGAAGGGCCATGTATAGTATCGATGTGTCTCGTATTTAATAGTGTAGAGGTTGTGTTGATGAGTGTGTGGAATGTTTGTGTGCTTTATGGTGTAATGAGAGTGTAACTTTGAGTGAGTTTTGTAAGCATGAGTCTCACACGTGAGAGAGACTGGTTTTGTGATTCCGGTTGTGTAATTAGGTTCCAATTTCTGGTACGTACAACGTCAACAATACGGATTAAGTGTGAACTTCGGTTTGAAATTTGATTTTCGTTCTTGAGCTCTTGGAGATTTGCCAATAATCCTTAGAAATTAGCGTCTTCTACCTCGACAACGGTGATTGAATCTATGCTGGTAATCTCAAATTTCGTTTAGATTTTGCAAATCTAACTCTAGATTACTTCAAATTTGACTTTGCATGTTCAATTTTGATATCACTATCTCAGCAAATTTCAATTTCGTCGTCAAATGCCGTTTTCGTCATAACTAGGTTTCATATGTACTAGTTCTTTCATCAAGATTAATCAACCTTGGTTCCTGATACTATTAGGTCTGAGCATGTTCAATATTACTACCTTGTTAGTTAGTTGAGAACTTAATTTTATTCCACTTGATAGTGAAGTTCTTCTTAAAATTCAGTAGAAGATTGCGGTATTATTGGTGAATATGTTGCTGCACATATAGTGTTTCACAGCACATTTTCATACTCCAATTCTCATTCTTATATCAAGTCGGTCCTCACATATGCGTGCATATTGTGTTGAATTATCTTGCGAGTTGAATGACGATGTCGTGGATGATTTATGGGATTGACTTTGGTGTTTTTACTGATTGAGAGATTGGAGTCCCCTTTGTTGAGTCTGCATATAGCTAGTATGCAGCCTGGTATTATGCTTGCATGTGTGTTGGATATGCAACCAGTTGTTCTTCTATTTTCCTGTTGGTTCTCCTCAATAATACAAGGGCAAGAAGTTTGGTTTCTGCTGTCCCTAATGCAAGGAAACTTGATGTTTGTTTGGTTTTCTTCATTCAAGTCTGTGAGTGTTGTGAATTTACAGCCTGCTGTGCATCTACTTTCAGTTTATTATCTGTTCAAGTTGTTGCTTAAATAAGACTAGCACTCCCATGTGTGCTTGAATAAGCTTTTTCAGCTGGTGGTTTGATTAGCTATGGCAAGATGCTGTTGAGAGAGTTGGTGATTTTGCACCAACTGGTCCTGTTTGAGGAGTGTTACAGGGAAATGCAGAAAACTGCAGTAAGTTGAGTTCAGTTGCATCTATTTCTATTGGCTCTTTGAGTTTTGCATATACAGATGGTGCACCTACTTTACTGCTCTTTGAGTTCTGCTGCACCAATCTATCAACTTCAATTTTGTTCTGCACCTCTTGTCTGCTACTTCTGTTTGACACTATTATCTACACCAACTCTATGGTCATATGGACTGCAGCTGACATGATATTTTCACTTACTCTATGGTCTGTAATATTGCACTAAGGGTTCAGGTTATTCTACAACAACTGGCCTACAGATCAGATGGTCTACTGTTTGCTTTTGCTGGCACTATTAACTGTTAGTATGCTCTATGCCTTCATTAGTAAAGTAACTACTTCTCCTACAGCAATACATAAATTTCAGCAACTTACCCTACTGAAAATATTGATGAAAAGCCTGCTCTCTCTGATTGAGTTATCAACAACTACTTCTTACTGCACCAACTCTCTAATTTTGCTGTACAACCTGCTACTACCTACTACACCAACTACTGCACCAACTGATGTGCCTACTCTCCTACTACACCAACTACTGTCTTGTTTTGGTTGTCAGTTTCACCAAGTTTTCAACCTGCAACAGCTACTGCAACCTGTTCTTAATTGCTGGTTATCTACTGTTGCTATTTCCTCTACTGCTTCAGACTATCATCTGCTATTATCATCTGGAATGAGGTTGTGTTGGTGTGTGTGTGGAATGTTTGCAATCTCAAGTTGACTTTTAGCCTACTTGTGATTGAGGGAGGGTAATAGTGTAGAGGTTGTGTTGATGAGTGTGTGGAATGTTTGTGTGCTTTATGGTGTAATGAGAGTGTAAGTTTGAGTGAGTTTTGTAAGCATGAGTCTCACACGTGAGAGAGACTGGTTTTGTGAGAAGAGCTATATAAGCTCGAGTGTTGTTCTTCTGTAAATTATCTTCTTCTGTTTATCAAATTCATTCATTGAATTCTAAATCGTTTCAGCAGCCATGTAGACATCAGGTCTATTAGTATTAACAGTCCAGATTCTTACATCCAACCGGTATGCATCCGAAGTAAGAAGATTTATCTACGGTGGGAGAATGGCTTGGCTTGTTACGATGCAGAAAGTCAGGAACCGGTAGCACCAGTTTTCAGCGTAGGAGGTGATAATGGTTTCGACTTTGTTGCCTATTCAAAGAACATTGTTTGTCTGAAAGATATAGTAGGCCATTCTTGGGTTTCGATTTTGAGTAGTTCTTATATGTAATCCTCTTGATGTGTCTGCTTGTTGATGATTTCTTGATCTTTTTACTTCATTAATTCTTAAAAGTCATTACTCTGAATTGAAATAGTAAGAAAAACAATTTTTGATTTGACGGCAGAGGTATTGAGAATAGCAAATTTTGATTTCTCAAACTACATATATGTTCTGCTTTTGCAAAACTTAGCAACTTCTGTATCTCACAGTTCAATATCCGGTTATCTGTTTCCTGCCCTTGTAAAACAACAGCATAAGTATGTTTTTACTTCATTTAATCTAAGTAAAACTGAAAACGTAAAAGTGATTAAGATGAGTTCATTTACAAAACAACCAAAACAACATTTGTGTAGCTTTACATCCAGATTCATCAAACGCGTGCTAGATTCAACAAATTATTCTTAAACCTTGCACTGGAATTATTCCTGAAGCCAAAAATGCAAAACTATGACTGGAACCAAGGAACAAAACGAAAAAAAAACGCTTGGATTTACATTGATCAAATTTTACAGGACAACTGTTGCCAACAAAATGTGAATGAAACAGAAAAGTAACTCGGATATTACACTACTTGACCACTAGAGAAACGTGAGGCCTCTCAAATTCCATGGTTCAGCCCTTGTGGAAGTACTTTTTACACAGAGAAAGGAACTAAAAGTTGTTCAATGCTGATTGGTTGGCAAATATCCAATGGTCTGCTGCTCCAAGCCGACTCAGCAAGTAACGAGTGCACAGCTTGTGTAGGGTTGTGGAAGTCCCACCAGACGTGAGTTGATGGCTCATCGCAGGCCATCTCAATAGCTTGGCACCCTGCCATGCCACCATATCTACCACTTCCACAGCACGACCTATTTACATTTTCAAATCCTGCATTAAACACAAGTAGCAGAACTATATCAACAAGTGTTCACAAGTTGCTTGGAGAAACGGCAGTTAACCTGTATGTATTTTAGCATAGAAAACAACCCTTCCAACTCAAATCATAAGTTCGACTGTTTTTTTTTTTTTTTTTTTTGCCTATTTCAAGCATTTCAAGGGTAGGGCGAACAGAAAAGCTCAATGATAAATGAAACATAAAATGTTAGCGACTTGATGACATGTTATTGTCCTCTCTAGCATCTTGGCCTGATTTATGCGCCCTAACATATAAGACATGCCAGGCCAAAGGGCCACACTCCCTTATTGTCCCAATTGTGAATACATACGTACCATGGCGTCTAGGGAATGAGATGATATCCATCATAGCTTGGTACACATCGCAGAAGATTATCTGAGCATCAGGAAACTCAAAATTTAGGTCAAGAAGCCGCTCTGACAACAATGTATTGTAATCCAGAACAAGGTCATTGATATCCTCCATACAGTCTTGCCAACCAGTGCCAGTGCCAGAATCTGATGATGTCTGACTAGGACGATGACTAACATTATTGCGAGAGAACTCCCATAAGGTGCGAGGTGCACATCCAAGAGGACCAATTCCCATGCATACAATCCTCTTCACGCTTGCATTGTAAAGGTCCTTAAATCCATCAAATTGAAAAAAAACACAATTCAGTACCCAGCACTGTAATAGAATAAATGTGAAACGTAGGCAGACTGAAATAGCTCAACTAGGATTTCAACAAGAGATGCTGGTCATTATATGTTTGAAGTTTCAATTATTCCCCAACCAACAAAATATACCAGTAATAATAAAGAAGGGATGAGAGTTTTACCTTGACAACCCGGATCATCTGGTCAACTAGAATCTGTGTGAACACTTCTTTACTGAATTTGTGCCTGACACCAGAAGAATCTGGGCGCAAGAAATTAACATAGTCGTCTTTGCCCAAAGAAAGATAGAACACGGATGATTCTATAACCTCTTGAGCTTTCTCCTGTCCCAACTGCAGCTGCAACAACTGAAGTGTCTCAAATGCTTGGCGCAGCTGTTGGTTCAATCCCTGGAACCCTAGCCTGCCTGACAAGATTGTCGCTTGTGTTGACCCAAAGTTCATACCATTTTCTAGCCCTTCAATAGTTCCATTATCAGCATGAAATGCTGGAATCCTCGGTAAACCCATTTTCTCAGCTGCACCAAGACACAAACAAAAAAGGCATTTTGTCAAATTAACTTCTCATCATTTTGGGGTTGAGAAAAATAAAAATACCAGGAATTACAAACAATAATAAGGTAAAAGAATTTTCTGGATGTTTTGAGAATTTTATGGGTTTGTTACATCAAAACTGGGTTTGGATTCTTCCTCCCCAAAAAAGAAATGGGTTTCAACTTTTGGGTAAACTAAAGAACCACTACATATCTAAAATTCTTGCAATTTTTTCAAGGTTTACAAGAACAATCAAGAAAAGACTAAAAAGAACAGAGAGAAATTCAAGGTTTACAAGAACAATCACAAGAACAATCAAGAAAAGACTTAAAAGAAGAGAGAGAGAGAGAGAGAGAGAGAGAGAGAGAGAGAGAGAGAGAGAGAGATTTACCAAGAAAATCAGGCAAAAGGCGTGTCTGAGGTCCATTACAAGGAAACAAAGAAGAATTTGGACGGAGAAGAGAGTAGAATGGATTGTGAGCACCGTCACCACAACTGACTGAAGAATCACCCAATATGAAAAGCGAAGAAATCTTTGATGAAAATTGACTGTTTCTGCCTCTAAAATCAGCAGAAGTAAAAGAAGAAGAAGAAAAGAGGGGAAATTGGCCACCATAACCAGAACCAAACAAGGTTGAAAGAAACAACACTATCACCACCATTATCATCATCAATGTCGTTTCTGATTTCTTCAATTTCTTCTTTCTCTCAAGAACTCTGTTCCCTTTCAAGAATCTCTTCTTCATTTCTTGTCTCTGCTTTCTTTCTTTCTTTCTTTCTTTCTTTCTCTACTCTTCTCTTCTCTTCAATTCTTGAAAAAGTTGTTACGCGGAGATCTGAGTTTTTAATATGCAGTTCTACACTAATATAGGAGTAGTAGCAGTGGTAATGTACTATACCCTGTTTCATCTAACTGGTCCCACCACTTTACTCCGCTATTTAAGGGGGTGATGAATTCAGGTTAGCTCTAACAGAGGAAATTATTTTGATGTCGCAGTGCGAGGATATAGCATCATACCACATCATCCTCTACAAGGGATGAAATGAAACCCATCGAGGAAATTGTATGAAAAAACACATTGAAATTATACTGCAAATACTGTTGGTCATTAAAAAGATGGTACTAAAAGAACAGAACAGCTTTCTGTAACTAATTAAACCAAAAACAAAATGCAGTACTTAGACTACATTATCATTGAAATGTAGTGATACCGATCACAAATGTCGACCGGTAAAATCATGGGATCCCACACCAACACTTATGCCTTCAATTTTGCACTCACTCCGCGCCTACTGTACAGGACTCCGCTCCCGCTGCCATTAATCTGGTTCTTCTTGGCCAGATCTGCACAATGAGCATTTCGAGCACCCCTGTTGTTCATCTCTATTTGAGCCTTTTTACGTCTCATTCTATTCTCTAACCGCACGCTTCTCAATGCCTGAACCTTCCGATCTATCTCCAGAGCTTGTGAGAAGTTCCAAACTCTAACAGTACCCTCCTCCCCGCCACACACAACCCGATCAGCACCTATATCAACAGAGAATATATCGCGTTTGAACCCATGCAGCATTCGCGGAACCTCCAATCCTTGTGAAGCTACAGTTTTGGATTTAGCCTTGCTGATTTTGCTTGCCTTGCTTGATCTAAAAAGTTTCCTTACATCTCTAAGTGAGACCTTCCCGTCGCTAGAAGCTGAAACAAGCCAAGGGAACTCAAATGCGAGGGAGTGGACTTTACCACTGTGTTGGCCCCAAGATGCAATTAGGTCAAACTTCTTTTCCTCGCCATCATTCTTCATTTCAAACATCTTAACTCCCCCGTCTTCTCCTCCCGTGAAAAGTACATCCCCTGTCTGATTTCGAGCCAAAGAGAATGTATTACCTACATGAGAATTTTCAATGACTCCAACCAAATCTCCTGTGTCGATCTCCCAAACATAGACAACTCCACCAGCTGTGCTCGCGACAGTTCCACCACGAGGGACAAGGCTATAAACCCAGTCATTGTGACGTAAAACCCTCAGACATTCCATGAGAGACCGATCCCAGACTCGAACAGTCATGTCCCATGAACCACTGTAAATCCTAGCTTCATCCAGCGCAACACAGGTTACAGGTCCTTCGTGTTCCCACAAACGAAACTCAGAATTCTGATTTTGGGAACCAGTGACATCAAACAAATGACGAAGACCTTCAACTGCCTTCCAGCACTGAAGAAAACCATCAGTTCCTCCAGCCACCAAAAGATCAGCGTCTGCAGTAACTGCACGGATAGTGCACCCAAGTGGTTGAGATGATGCAATCAGTAACCCATCTTCGATGCCCCAAATTCGAATAATGCAGTCATATCCCGCTGTAAGTAGAATCTTTGCAGAGGAAAGCAGGAAAACCGATCGAACTGCTTCAGTGTGGCCATACAAGATATCGTTGCTGAATCGACCCATAAACGCATTACTTCTAAATTCTCTATCCACAAACAAATCTTTCCATGATTTCTCCTTCTCTATAATTGCTGAACCCAGGGGAATTGGTCCCATGGGTAATCCCCATCTCTCACAATAGAAATCCTTCCACCCTTGATGATCAGCTGCAAGCTTCTGGAGAAGTGTGGAGACGCAAGAAACAATACCAAGCTCCTTGGCGTCAAGCCAAAGGAGAATTTCTGATACTAAAGCTGAAGGAAGATCGATGATGGTTCCTCCGCAATTAGCTATTGATTCATCAGCAGCTGGAACAAGTGCTTGATTCTGGAAACCAGAATTTGGTACCGGAATGATTTGAGTTTCTTCTTTCCCTAAATTAGAGTTTGAATCACCTTCTTTCAATTCGTTACAAGTTCCGAATTGGGCAGGTGCAACTTCTTCATCCCACGGATCACTAATACAATCTACTGAATTGGATGACAAATTTCCTGTTTCCTTGTGGCATTCAAACGCCATATAACAACTCAAAGCTCCCAACTAAACCGACTGTTTCCGTCCGATATATAAAAATCAACTACCCTAACAACTATTTACAGCCAAATTATTGTAACCCTCAATAATAAATAATTGAATTGTTAGGAAAGAATTGGGAAGAATATTCAATACCTTTTAACAAAAAAACCTAATTTGAATGAAACCCTAAGAGAACACTGATTCTACAAAAATTCGGTGAGGTTAGCAGAAACAAATCGAAAAGAAAACCAAATAAATATATATAGACAGGAGGATAACTCAATCGTACCTCGGACGTTAAAACTACAGATAAAAGAAAAAGAAACTCGGGCAACCTTGGAGAGCAGAGGAGCAGAAATTTCCCAGATTCCACGGAAAAGCGATAATAACAGGATGTATTTTTATTTTTTTTTTGTAGAGAAGAAAAACTCTGGACGGTTATTTAACCAGCATACCCCATAACTAAATTTGGTCTTTATATAGCACTGACTTGGCTCAACCCGTATTTAACGGATTCGGGTCAGTTGTAAGGATTGGATCCATTCGTATAAGTCACAGTTTCTTGTAAAATCCTCCGCCATTTTCACATTCGTAAAAATCAAAGAATGTAAATGAAAAGAAGCTAATAATTTAAAAATATCTCTTTCAAATCTATCTTTTGGTTTCCTTATACCAAAATAATCATTGCTTCATAAGTTACCCATAGAAAAAAAATCACCCTTTTTGTTTTTAATACCAAAAAGTTGAATAATTTAGGGTTTGATTATTTGTCTCAGCAAGTTCCCTTGACGGGTACTTAATCTTATTCCATCCCTTTATTTTGTCTCATCAGTTCATTAGATTCTGGGTAAGAAATGGCAGCTTCAGCATTCAAATCGACTACTAAAAGAGGGAATTTTGGAACTAGTTCATCTAATGCAAATACCACCTCTGGTTCTACAAGATATAATTCTTCTGTAAAAGAAGAGGATTTAAGTAATAAAGGTAGTCTTAGAAGATCTAGAAGTGTAAGTGCCTTATCCAGAACTTCTTCATCATCATCCACTAGTATTGTTGATTTCTTGAATAAAATAGACAACCCTTTGTTTGGTAATACCAATACAACACCACCGGATTTATTAGAGTCAGAAACTTTAAGTAGAGTTGCCAAATTTGATCCAAAAGCATCCAAATTTAATGAATCGGTTACAATGTCAGAAGGGTTTGTGGATAATAGAAGGGGAAGGTCAGTTGTGAGGAACTCTGAATGTGTGAATAAGTATGGTGGTGCTTCCAAAGAAGTGAGTAGTCGAAGCTTGTCAACTGTTGACACAGGGAGGCGGAGGCGTTCCGTTTCAAGGGGGCGTTATGACAACTCTGAGGTTTGTTCTTTTGCTCATTCAGATTTATAATCTATTCGTTCTGATTTTGTACTTCTTGCAAGTATAGTGTTAAATAAACAGAACATATTTGATACATTGTATATTGATTCCATTTATATGGTTAGGCGACCCAAAAGTAGTTTATCCTTTGTAGTTTATCCTTTGGCTGTGAGATTTGCATTGCTTTGCAGATGGGTGTTTGAACATAATCACATTTAAAAATTCCATTATCTGCTATTGTTTTTGAGTTTGAACTTCAATACCCCTATTTGCAGAAGAAGGTTAGTACAAGTTCAAGTTCATCTGGAAGGGTGAATCAGTCAAAAACTCCACAAACATGGTCTAGTCAACACCCACACTCAGAGTCTTCTGATTTCTCTGTAAGTCCATTCAGTATCATTTAACCCTTTCATCAGTTACATGGAAAATGAATACAAGTATAGTATCTGATAATTGTGGTGTAGTTTAGGCATGTGTGTCTTTAGAGTGGGATGATGGGGTCTCCACAAGTTCCTTTTCTGAAGCTGAAGAGAAAACAATCAAAGCTGTTTCCGAACAAATCAAGGTATTTTTGTTTTCTTTTTCCTCCCTACTAATCATCCAATCTGAATATCATTTGGAATGGTGTAAGTTTAGTAGTAAAAACGATGAGGTCTGTGTGGTATCCTGATATCGTCCTTTTGGCACAGCCTGTTGATGGAGATCATCCAGCAGATGAAGGCGGCATATATGAAACTGTCCGAACTGAAGTAAGGCGTGCTATTTCTGAGATCCAAAATGACCTTGAAAATGTAAGTGAGTTTCTTTTTGTTCTTTTTTTTTATGGTGCATTAGAGGAAGTTTAGACGCGGTTAACGTAAAATGTCAAAAAAGAACTACACTTATTTTTGCGAGGCTTACATCGGGATATTGCAGCCTGCTTACAGTTTTCAACCTAAGTCATTGACAGGTTGAAAAGTACCCGCAACACACTTAATTCATATCTACTTGGTATGTTGCACATCCGAGTTCCAAGTCATTGTGTTGATTCTGTTTATGATTTGTAGTACTTATTCATGATTTCAGGTAATCCAAAAGAAGAACCCGTCTAGCTTTGCCACAAGTAATGTTTTTGATATGCCTCCTGAGTTGGTAAACCCAAATGCGGTTGAGTTAGTATCAGAGATCAGAAGGGAATACTCTGCAAAGTTCCAGCAGGTCTTGCATTATCTTCTTTGTACTTAGAAGCTTATTGATCTCCTTGACTTATATGAAACTTTCCGAGTCATTTAGTAATTTTGTCAAGGAAAAGGTGGAAGGAGTGGAGAAGCTAAGTATTATGTGCTTATGCCATCCATCTCGCTGCCATTACTTAGTTTAAGATGTGGAACTACAATTTCCTTGGAAATTATCAACATTCTCAAAAATAGACTGTTGGATCTTTGTTTAATATTATTAATAGTAAAAATTTCAAAATCTTTCCTTCTATGAAATTCACATGAAGTAGGGTAAGAACATCTTTCCTTCATTGGAGTTTAGAAAGAACAATTGTGAGATGCAGGTTTTTGCTTATCTAATTACCTGGTAGACAGCATTACTCTGTCCTATTTATAGACAAAAAGACTGCCAAACAAACTCCATTATCAATTAACAATTTCCTACGTAGATCCAATCTTTCTTTAAGAAATATTCTCATCAAACACAGAGCACATTAAAGAGATGAATACTCTTGTAGACCTCGGAACGTGATAGCTTTTTTGTATTTTTTATAGCTTGGCTTGGCTTTTGTTTGGTATTCCATCTAACACGAAATCTGCAATTGTAGTCACAAGAACGGGCTAAGAAACTCAGGGAAGATCTTGCTGTTGAGGAGCACCGCGGGAAAGAGCTGGGCAGAATTTTAGAGGAGATACTTCCAGAGCCAAAAAGCGTTCAACCTCAACGATCTCGACCTAGGAGAAAAGTATAACTTAGTATTATTTTTCTGGTCTCTTTTTGTTGAGTGGCTTAAGATCTTATGCAAGTAACATACTCACTTTGAATAGCTTTTATAAGAATCCATATCCGTTCTGCATCTAAGATTCATCTGCAGTTCATCAATGGATACTTAGTGCCATTTTGAATATAGAGATTTCTATCACTTTAGATAGTCTTAGATCGGATACCGCGTCTTTAAAATGTTTGTCTCTTTTATTTCTTAGGATAGTCATAGAGGGGATGCTACTTCTTTAAAATGTTGTCTCTTTTTTAAATTTCATAAGATGGTCTTAAAGATGATACCACTTATTTAATGTTTGCCTTTCTTTCTGTGATCTGACTTATTACGTGGGATTTTCCTTGTCACCATGAGAACAGAACAGCATTGATAGATGGAAGATGTCCAAGCGTCTAACAGAAGAAGCCATGAATTACTTTGATGAATGTGTATCAATTTCTACCTTCGATAGTTCAGACTTTTCATCACCAGAGGACCAACCGGTTGTCAATGTACCAGCAAATCCTATTCCACTTGGTGACAGTCATTGTCTGTCATCCACAAATTCGAGTGCCTCAGCCAACTGTTCCATCGCTAGAAGCGTTGGCCTTAATAAGGTCTAATCACTACATAAGCTAATCTCGATATGCTTATTTGTTGTTTGGCATTGCAGAATCAATACGAAGAAGCTGTATTCCTTACAATATCGATTATTATATTTGCAGGAGACAGAAGATCAGGTTCAAAGCACACTTGACCGTCAGACTACTGGATTGGTATCAGGAAGCAGTACCAGGTCACCTATTGGACATCAAAACAAGGTCTATTCCGATACAACACCTACCAGGAATTTGCAGTTTTCATTTGCATGTGCACAGACAGAAGCTGTTGGAATACATAATGAGATAAGAGGTTACATAAAGAAATTTGAAAAAGAAAGTAACAAGGATGTTAAAGACCGCAAGGATGTGACATCGAGCACCTACTACGATGCAGATGAAGAGAGTCTTGTTTTGGATGAAAGATTGCTTTTTGATAAGGTTGTCTTCAAGAGCAGAATTCAATCTGGTAGTCTTCTTCTCTGTTCAAGTGGGACTTCATTTTAAGATCTCTTATAAAAAAAAACATGTAAGTTATTTGGATAGATGTCTATATGTATTGTAAATTTTGTAGTAGGATATTTGCTACTGTTACACTTGAGTTTACTTCCCTGTAGAAAGTAGTTCTATATCTGGATGAGAAGCAATTGGTTCTCTCAGTTTGTAGAATGAGCAACGAAGAGTGTGCAGTTGAAACACGACTGCATCTGGACTTCAACGAGTTGAGGTTTAGGAAATTATTTAGTGATCTCTAGGCATACCTGTAGGCTGAAGGCTGCGGTCACGGTGCTGTGCTATGGACATACGTCAAAATGAATGTTAAGCTAATTTGTCTTCACTGAAAATTCCCTTCCCTTTAATTTGTACTTCTCTTTACACTTCTTTCCTAATTATTTTGTAATTTGATGTTTTTTAATCTTCCTTGTCCTTGCACTTCATTCTCTAATCTGCCACCAAATTATTTTGTAGGTTTATGTTTCCTGAGGGAAATATCTTATTAACATGCTTGCAGTCAGGGTCCATTTGGTTTACTGGTCAAATTAGTCAATAATGTTGAAATTAGGCTAAATCAAATTAGTCAATAATGTTTCCGACAAAATATGGGCGGTGACGCTAAAAACTGGTACATGCAACACAAGTGTTTCCAAACATCCGGTCAGTGCTAGATTTATAGGTGACTGGTAGCATTCTTTGGTAACCTTTCCCCATTGAAACTTCGCATGGACCCACTGGAGACAAGTGGTCTGAGTATCATCTTTCATTCTTTGTCAAATGATTTGGTAAATCATGAATTATGGATGATGATGTACATGTTGATAGAACTGTACTTTTATGACAGCTTCTCAGGTCTAAAACTGAATCTAAAGGAAATTGTTATATGTACTCTTGACTACTTGTTGAGAAGGATTGTTTCGTTCCCCAAGAAAAAACGGATATGGGACAACTCTGAAACATGGCATAGGCGAAATAACCCAAAAATTGGCATTTTGTACCAAAAAAAAGAAAACTGTATTAAGTTTTAGTAACTAGTCTAAGCCCAAGTGAGTAATCTCAGGGGACTGATTTGGTTCAATGATGGTGGTAGCAGCGCCCCTTACTAAAATCAAGGCCGGTGATCCTCTTAGTGAAATCTACCTGTGCAGGAGCTGTGCTGGTTTGACTAAAAGGTGCTTATGAGTGCAGAATACACCATCTATGTCACTCGCTAATATTGTCTATGCAAAGATATCAAATATCTCGTTAAGAAACAATAACTAAAAAACGAAAAAATAAAATTCGAAATCAAAGTCATCTCTTGCATATATATTTGGCAACCTAATAATTTTTCTACAAAAAGAACTTGACAATCAATAGAAAAATAAGTAGTTAAAAAGGTGTCCAACTAACCACCTTCAAATCTACCTCTCTTATTATGTCTCTAATGCTGCATACTCAAAATTTGACTTTAGTAGAGTAATCTTAGTTTAAACATACAGAGACATTTCAACTTCAATATATGGCAGTTAGGATCTAACTCTCTAAATACAGAATTTTCAACAAGCTAGCCTTTGTGCTAGTTGGGAAATAGCATGCATGTGAAGTTGTTGTTGCCATCTTTATGCCATGGGACGGGCCATCCGATAACACTCAAAACTATAAGGAAACAATTTCGCGAGCAACGTGTATCTTTGTTTCTGGAAAAAAACGACATTCTTGATTCGACGACAACAAAACCGATAGTCGTTGGCGTTATGGTAGAATCATAATGACACGTTTAGGATTAGGAGGCATCATTCTAAAAAGATCTGAACACAAACTCTAGTGAGATTTTTAAAACCAGTACTGATACCGTGGATAACTACTTACTAAAATTAACAACTCATTCAAAAATAGCAAATTGCAATTAATCACTACATAAATTTCATTTGAAATGAATCCAGATCAGTAAATGGGTTGATATACATTGTATTATGTAATCATTATGGAACAAGTGAAACGTAACTCCGGGTCGTCGGGAACATTTAGAACAATGTACGACTGACAACCAGTCGCATTGTTTTCATAATAGTAATCAATAGGTTTGAATTTGAACATAAGTAAAAGCTTTCTTTCCAATACATAAATATTTGAAAAGTAAAACAGGCTTATGTTCTCTAATATCCAAAAATTACAATAGGGTACGGAGTTCTACTCCGGGAAATAATACACAAAAAACTATAACAACTTTTTCAAAATTTTCCACAATTATTCCTGGGTTGTAGGTAGCCCTTCGAAATGATTGGTCTAACAAAGGAGGATTTTTCGGACACTCATCGAAAATATATGAAAGATCCTGATTTTTTTTCTTCATTCGAAGCAAACCCTTATTCTTATTTTTATATTTTTTCTTGATCTAAGGACTAACCAATAAATGAAAAATAAAAAAGGAAGAGTAGATTTGTAAGTTCGATAACTTGTTATAGAACTCATGCTTCAAAGAAATGATCGATCAGATAGAATTGACGAAGAGGTGGTTTCATTAGTAATTTCAGATTAAAAATGCCACAAAAGAAAACATTCATTACCCTCACATATTTTGCACCTATTATATTTTTACTCTTGTCAGGCGCTTTTTGTAGTTATGCTATAGTCAGACCCTGGACAATTTACACGTGTTGTTGAAATCTTGTTTCTGAAATCCACGCCCATATATCGTACGAGTGTCCTTTGGGACACTCTATTCTATGCAGGTCTACGCAAGATAGGGGGAGGCCGTCAGACTCTTGTCTTCTGCATGTGCTCTCATGTTCGTTTAATCTTTTTCTCTCTCCAGACATTTTAAGTTGAGCAGAAAGCCGGACCAAACCGATATGGTGAAAACCGAACCGAATCGATGAGCAATTGGTAATATACGTTTTTTCGATAATGGAAAACCGATCTTTCTCGGTTCGGTTTTGGCTTATCCGAAAAACCGAACTGAATCCATCGGTTTAAACTGATTTATGAGGGTCGTTAGATTTAAAAAACTTATAGTCGTCGATCTTAATATATATAACTCTAAATGGTTTCCCACTCCTCATTAGTCTCCTTCTTCGAATCCTTCTCCCCGCCCTCCTTCCCTATCCATTTTATTCACCTTCTTTGTTACAGTGTATTAGCTAAAATCAGTATATATTTTATCTGTCTAACAATAATTAGGTTAACATCAGCAACAACAACAAAATTCTTTTCTTCACTGTAGCAAATCAAGCCAAGATATCAACAAAAATTTATCTTCTCTCTCACAAATTTTTACTAGTAGTGATGTTGTTTTTTGTGATAAAGCTATGGTTTTTGTAAGCAATGTATAGAATGGTAGTAATAGATTGTTATTTGTTGGTTTTGTCGAAGAATTAAACGTTCATTCTTTTTTCGAGTTGGAAGTAAATTGAAGTTTAAAGATCCAAGTTGTTACATTTAGTGAGAAATTTTCAAAATTAACAAGTATTACAGTATTAAACCTTCATTATTTGATTTAAAGTGTCTAAACAGTAGGAAAATTTTCAAATATGCAAGTGATACTTGTATTCCGATCTTGCATATTCTTATAAAAGGTATATTCAATTGAAATTATGTCTTCTTTTTCGTAACTGTTTGATTCTCATCTCTTGTTTCATGAAGATATCTATAAGAGTCATGATTGTTTGATTCATATCTCTTGTTTGATGAAGATATCTGTACGAAAATGGTTGGTTTGAAACTTGTATATCTATATTGATTTGTTTGTGTATCTATGTTATTGAAAAATTATGAGAAGTAGTTGACATAGTTTCCTTTATTCTTTTGGCGTTAGTGATTTCTATTGTGGGTTGTATTTGTAAACCCTAATTTACAGAAAAGGAAAACAAATACAAGTTTTGAAGAAATGGAAAAATAAACGTGAAAAAATGATTTTGTTGTTGAACTGTCGGTTTACCAAAACAAGTCGGTCATTAGCCGTACCAATTTGGCTCGGTTCTGAACCGAACCGAAACTAAAGATGGAAATGCTCGATTCTGAAAAATTGAAAATCGAGGTCCTCAATTTCGGTTATGGTTGGCTCAAAAACCAAGCCAAACTTTACCATGTGAACCGCTACTAACATTGTCTTTCCCATTGGCTTTGCCCGAAAGCCTCGAGTTATTTCTAGCATCTAGTCCTCCTGTCGTTGTCGAATTCCGCTTGGCTTATAATAGAATCATTTTTTTTGCCCTTCATGCAGTTTTGGGGTATCTCAATTAAGTCCCCTGTTGACTGCTTAGTTAGGAGTTCAGGCTTATCAGCAGTCACCAGACTAGAAGTTCATTCTATTTTGGCTCCTCTAATTACTATGCCGCTAGCTAGTACCCAAGTACCGTGTTCTACCGAGTCCCATGTGCATGGCTCTGACAGTTACCTCCTCGGGCACTTCATGTCAACGTGTAGCTTTCAGCTTGCCCGTCTGACCGTTCGTTTGGTTTCATTTTTCTTTCTTGGTTCAATTCTTATATCTTCTTTCCTCATCATGAGCTGTGTCATTAGTATAACGTGTTTTCTTCTAGCCCTAACAAGGTTAGCGTTGGAGCTA
>JAJJMA010102670.1:0-12033 GCA_023529015.1 Papaver nudicaule | reverse complement strand
AAGCAATAATTTGAATGCCTTGAGAAACTTAGCTAATACCCCATGGTGAATTGGTAATGGAATGGTAATTAGTCTAGTTACTGTTTTGGTTGTCATATTAAAACTGCAGTCTGTAATTAGTACTAGTAGTATATCCAAATGTGATATGAAGATTTATGTATATGAAGCTTAAATTTTAGTCCGTTTTGTTACATTTTTCATTTTTCTTTTGTTATTACATACTCATAATCGTCTTAGAATACTCCACACAAAGGAAATCAGCATCTAAGGGACTAAAAACTTTACGAAAATCAGAGATAATTCTATAAAATCATAAATAATTGCAAGGAAATGGAAGCAACAATTTCTTTGACGACACTTGCAAACTAGTGCTAATGCTTACATAGAATGGGAATCTTAATATTGGGTTACAACACAGATAATTCTATAAAATCTGACCATAAATTACAAAGTAACTGAAAACTCTCAACTCAGATGAAAACCAGTATTTAAATCCAGATGCATCAGAAATACACAAGTGATTAAAAATTTCTTAACTCTCTCAATAGATAATTTCTCATTGTTTGTTTTCTCAACATCATTAGACATGGTGAACAAATCTAGAACCTTTGTATCCATATTTTGGGGAGTTTATTGGGATGAATTCATCTAATCCCTTTTCTTGTAGCATTTCTCATCCCCACGCGTTTATGAGTCCCGTCTGAAAGAGTGAAAAAGGAAGTTCAATAAACACCAAAAGAGATCATTTAAGTTATTATTCAAAATCATTGTAACACCTAAAATAAAGATAATACCCTTATTCTCTATCTAGATGACCTTTGCCTCCTTCGAGCAGAGTTTGTGAAAGAGCTAAAGGCGGGGGGAGCGCACATACACCTAAAGGAAGCAAAGATTGAGTAACAGATAAAATCATTATGTAACTCAAATAATGGTCACACTTTCATCATCACTGAACTTAATAAACAACAAATTACTCCGTACATGATATGGATGTATTTATAAAGCTATTTACCTCTAATATGAGAGAAGAAATCATAATGCGGTTATGGGGTGATTGATGATGATTTATGAAGAACTAATTTTGGTGGTATCTGGTTGTTCCATTGATTCAGATCATCATCCTCATATTCCATTGAGGTGTTCATATAGCTTGAGTGGATCTAATGAGCTTTAAGCTTCTCTGATGCTCTTAGCAGTGTGAGTCATGAAGGTAGAGAAATTATTGAGAAACAGAAGAGAAGAGATGGTTTTAAAGGGAAAAGTAGTCACGAGATTCAGCTGTAGCACTGCCCACTGCCAAAGACCAGTAGTACATACGTATTAGTGTTGACCAATAATGAAGGGTAAGGGTTCTATAGTGTGCCACCGCTGCTACAAACCCTGCATCTACAACCCTCTTTTCTTATCAAAGTCCCTGGCCTAGAGAGCAGAGGCCTAAACCATGGTCACTTCGTGACAGTTTTTTTCTTTTTTTTTGAAACTGGAAAAAATTTATTTAAGAATTAAGAGTTTACACGAGGTTCTTCCTCCAAAAGTTGACGACAAATACTATTTGGAGGATTAGCATTCCAGACTCTTGAAAGTTTATAAACACTAGCTAACTTAGATAATATGTCAGCTACCTTATTTTTCTCTTTTGAATGTAAACACATTTCCAACTACTAAACTCAGAAAATAAAAGCTTGATGTCTCTAATGAGATTGTGTAATCTCCAGTCTATGGAGTAATTATTGTTGTTGACAGCATTCACTACTAGCATTGCATCGTGTTCTAAGAAAACGTGCTCTAGCTTTAGTTCTTGGCCCATCTTGTTGCCTCCCATAGCCCTCGACACTTTGCATGCTTTGCGTTCCAACTGTTGGCAAAATGGATGCATTTTGATCCCCTATGTGTCCCTGCAAAATATCGAATAATTAGGCCAAGGCCACCAGTGTTAGTGTCTTTCTTATACGAGCCATCACTATTAAAAATATAATAACCAAATGGAGGAGCTTTCCAATGCAAGTTTTCCGTTATTTGCTTAACATGAGAAGCAGGGAGAGCGGATGTATACTCTGTTTGATCATGTATGTACTTAGTACATTTCATAATCACTTTGGCCGGAGTAGAGTCAGTGTTTCGGAAAGCCTTCATGCATCGTTTCGTCCATAAACACCAAAAGATGGTTACTCTTTTGTCAAAATCAGCTTGCTCAATCTCTTTCTTGTGAAGACCGTCAAACCAATCCGGGATCCAATTTCGGATGGTGTCAGATGGTTGAACTATATAGCATATCATCCCAAACCAGACTGCTCGAGCTATGGTGAAGTGAAGAAGAACATGGGAGTCTGTTTCAACTTTGGAGTTGCAAAATGGCCAGGTGGAGTCGATGTGATGGAGAACTTTCACAATTTTATCTCGTGTAGCTAGTGTAGCAGTCAGACATTTCCAGAGATGGTGTTTAATTCTCGGCAACAATTTGAAGCTCCACGGTTTCTTGTACACCTGCTGCATCTGTAAATCCATCTGTCTGTTTGCATGAGTATCATTGTATAGTTTTTTGTAGGACGATTTTACTGAAAACTCTCCGTTCTTTTCTAAAAACCATATGAGTTTATCCTCATAATCCGAATGAATCTTCATGTTGAGGATAGCTGTAGCAACAGGGGGCTCAAACAGCTCCTGAATGATATTGGTATTCCATGAGTTGGAATTAGGGAGGAATAGCTGATGAACATGAGTAAAAACTGACCAGTTATTTACATTTGCTCTTGGTGTTATGCTGCTGTCAACTTCAGGTAGCCAGCGACGCTTCCAGATTAAGATTTTCTATCCATTTCCAAGTGACCAACAACTATACTTTCTGATAAATTTCATCTCTCCGTTAATGTTCCTCCATGACCATGTAGTATAGTTTTTCTTCACTTGCAGATTTATTGGATCTCCTTCTGGAAAGTATTTTGCTTCAAGTGACCTTTTCCAGATTGAATCCCCATCTGCGCATAGATTCCATGTGGATTTAGCTAATAAAGCTCTATTAAAACAGTGCAAATCTTTAAAGCCAAGGCCCCCTTCATTTTTTGGCTTACAGAGCTTTTCCCATGAAGTATAGTGAAGACCTCTATTTGTTTCTTTTTCCTCCAAAAAGCATGTTGGACTGAATTCATTTTCCTAATGGTAACATCCGGTAATCTGAAAGATGTCATATGATGGATTGGTATGGTATTGAGCACATTCTTTACCATTACTGATCTGCCCAGCTGCGACATGTTAACACTTCTCCACCTTTCTAGTTTGGTTCCCATTTTGTCCGCAAGAGTTGAGAATGGTACATTCTTTCTTCTCCCTAAAAAGAATGGAAGTCCTAGATATTTCTCCTCGTTCAAATTCAGTTGTCTTACTTTAAGAAGCCAACTCAAATCCTGACACCTTGAGACCTCCATATTCCCACTGAAGTAAATTGTGGACTTATTGAAGTTTATTAATTGTCCATTGCATAAGCTGAATTCTTCAATTGCTTGTAGAAGATTATTTGCTTGAGTAACATTAGCCTTGCAAAAGAGAAGGCAATCATCAGCGAATAATAAGTGATTGATCTTAGGTGGTGAACAAGAAATCTTCACACCCATTATCTTCTTTGTCATCTCATAGTGAGCAAGATATCTTGAGAACGGTTCCATGGCTAAAATAAAAAGATAAGGGGACAGGGGGTCCCACTGTCGAATCCCCCTTGTTGGTTTAAAAGATTTAGATGGAGAACCGTTTATCATTACTGATGACTAGCGGTAGGGAGGGTGGTACATAATTCAGGCAAAATCTTGAAACAACACCGTAGCTAACCATTTAGGCTTAATCCGGACTCTACCATCTATGCAATGACTTGATATGATTTTAATACCGTAAAAATCATTGATTTTGGTTTGGTTCTGGTAAACCCACGAAACCAGCAAAACCTAAAACTAATGGTGAAACCATTATTAATACATAGGCATAAGGCTGGTTTCTATGGGATAGTTAAAACAACAATTATAGCTATTATGATGAACTATGGAACTAACAAAGGGGGTTTTTTATGCAACTTAGCAACGTCAAACGAAATTAGTATCGTCGATGGAATTTCATCGACAGATGGTTTTTCCATCGACCTAGATGGTTTTTCCATCGGTCGATGGTTTTCTATCGATCCCGATGGAATTTCTATCTATATCTTTATCTCTCCTACGTTTTAGTTTAAAAAATATTTTTAAATTTAAATTAGACCCCACAAATAATATATAAATATATAAAAGACCCACCATACATTAAAATATACCCCATAGTCCAATTTTGGATTTACTAGGCCACGTGGGATTGCAAACCATCCGTTTTGGTTGCTCGCATAGGAACCAGCCTAAATGTAACCTCCAATTCAAAACTAGGATTTACAAATCAATAACATTTTGGGGATTTAAAAAAAAAAAACTGTTTTTGTGCGAAATTTCATGTGGAACAGTTCATTCGACCAAAAAATTAAAAGGATTAATGGAATAATTGGCATCAATATTTTCCAAATTTTATGGAAAGATTATATTATTAGATGACACCATAAAACGTTGAAAGGTGGTGGAGTATATAGTTCAGCGTTGAAGAAGTTTGTAGAATCCACCACCAATGCCGACCCAGCTATGTATGCTGAAATTGAAAGAGTGTTTGTGTGGTGGTTACTTGGTTAATTGTCTTTTTAGAACTCGACGAGTTGCTCAAAATTGGGTGTATGTGTCAGTATAATGTTAATGATTCACAATTCGTTCAAAGATTTTCAAAATATAAGATCATTTTCTGGAGTCCTTGCTAAGAACTAGGTGTTCTGTACGTAGGCATGATTATGACGCCTTGTAAGCTTCCGGTTGACAATATTATCTACTTAACTCTAGATCTATCTATCATGATTATGACGCTTGTCAGAGACGGATTATCTCATTTGGTGCAACAAAGTCGCAAAGCCCGTAATGGGTCTGCATGATAGACATATATATGTTTTATTTGCTAGCACTCACTCTGTTAGCACATAGTGATGATCAATGCAGTACACAACAGGGGAAGCCTTAGTTGATCTTGCAGAAATACACAAGGAGTTATCGAGTATAACTTCACAAGGAGAGCCTATGAAAATTGTAAATGTCTCACAAGCGGCAAGCCATATGGAACGTACATACCCTTATTACATTGGGGTAGCAACCGATGATCAACTAACGGCACAGTGTAACGATTTGGTGGTGGCTAAATCAACAAATTATGAGATTTCATTTGGATGTGGAGACAAAATGGCAAAATGATATGTTGTTTAATTTTAACACACCCACACCAAGTCATCATTCATATTCACCAAATATAGAGCGGAAAATTATTAAGGGGTGCAAGAGACACAACCTAATGTAATTCAACCAACACAATAATGTAATTCAGCCAATCCCAAGAACATATGGATCAGGATCAGGATTTCGTGTTCGATAATCAAGTCTATCATTGCAACCACCAATGGCTATTTCTTCTACTTTGCAGCAACCTAGTGTTGATGGTGGTTTTTGGCGAGGAGGTCACATGAGTAATTTCTCATCAATTTCTGGCATCCTGGAATAACTCAAGACAAGGTATGAATTTATTTTACAATAGGGATAAGATATTTAATTACCATTAGCTGTATTTTGATATCTCTTGACCCTAGCCTAGTAGCATGGTCCATATCCCTAGCCTACATGTAAAAATACTTATGTATGCGCATTAGCCTAGCTTGTACTTGAGCCACCCTCTTTGGATGCCCACGCCATCTCCTTGGCCTAGCCTTGGATGCCCACGCCATTACCTTGGCCTAGCCTTGGATATCCACGGCCACTCCTTGGCCTAACTTTGGATGCCCACGGCCATCCTTGCCTTTGGTCTTTGGGTATCCACGACCATTCCCTTTCTCTAGCCTTTGGGTATCCACGCCATCCCTTGCTCTAGCCTTTGGGTATCCACGCCATCCCTTTCCTAATCTCTTGGATGCCCACGACCATCCTTGCCTCTCACCTTTGGACGCCCACGGTCATCCTTGGCTTAACTCCTTGGAGGCCTTGCGCCATCCTTTGCTTAACTCCTTGGAGGCCCATGACCACGTCCTGGCTTGGTCTTTGGAGGCCTATGATCATGCCCTAGCTTACTATTTGGAGCCCCACGGCCATGCCTTGGCCAAACTCATGGAGCCCCACAACCATGCCTTGGCCAAACTCATGGAGGCCCATGGCCATCCTCTCTCTCACGGCTATCCTTGCCCTCTTAGAGCTAGAGTATATCTTTCCCTAGCCTCTCCTCTATTTATGGATCCCGCTGATCCAAGTCCTAGAAGATTATGGACTTTATTGAGTCCATAATTGTAGGGGGTAAAAACCCCTCGGACCACGTGTCTCGCATCCAAGAAGCAATAACACACCGAAAGGATTAAGCAGTGATGATTCGGACTGATAAAGGAAGAGAAGCTACACATGAGCGAAGTAAAGACTTGGAGTGAAAAGGATTCGGACTACGTCAAAGGACCGAAGCTCGGAACTCGGCCTCGGAGCGTAAACCGCCTTACTCGACAGAGACTGACACCACCACGATTGAGTCTTTTGTCTTTATTAGCTGTAAACCACCCAAGCTCGGCCTATATAAGGCGAGCTTGGAAAACGTTGTAAGGGTTGGATTCTTGTTTAGTTGAGCCTAAGTAGCGAGAGAGAGATTAGGTTTGTAATCTCCTCTGGTTCCTTAGGGTTTAATTCATGTAATCTCAGCATTAGTAATACACAGAAAGTTTTCTTATATCTTGCCTTTACTATTCAAATAAGGTCTTTAATTACTGTTCTTATCACCTTCGGTATTGTTCTTATGGTCTTCGTACCATCGATTCTCATCTAAATACTGTATGTGCGAGTAGATCTGATGGCCTTAGTACCTTGGGTGTTTATGCAGATTTTCTACTCGTACAGTTTGGCGCTAGAAACAGGGATGATTAAAACAACTTAGGGTTTGCCTGTGAATTTTCGGGTTTTCAAATTTTTTGTTTTATTGTCTTTATAACCTTTTCCAAAGATTTTTCAAAAGTTTGTTTTCATGAAAATAGCTCCCGTATCTTAAGCATCTAAATGACCTTAAAGGCTTTAGTGTGTTTAAGAATTTTTGGAGCATAGCATCAGATGGCAAAGTCATCCATTAAAGAGTTCTTATAACCTCGGTATGATAAAATAGATCTCTGAGAGACTTCAAAACTCCCGCAGTGAAAAATCCAAGCGAAAAATCAATTTGTGCAGAATATCAAAATCCATTTTAGGGTTTTCTAAAACCCATGTTATTCACCAAAATCCATTTTAGGGTTTCAAATATTCATGTTATTTATCAAAATCCATTTTAGGGTCCTAAAAATTTCATATTATACATCAACATCCTTTATGGGGTTTTCAAATTTCATATTATACATCAAATCCATTTTTAGGGTTTTAAGATTTTTTGCTACATTTGGAAATAAAACTTCATAAAAGGAACAAGATGAAAAAGCATGATTTGAGCTACAAGACAAAATAAACAGTTAGAGATATAACTAAAAAAGGGCAAATAGGACATTCAGTTTCGTCTGAAAAAATTAGTTGCAGAGTAAATTTACATGGCCGACAAAGTACACTGCGCTAGCCGCCTTGGACCTCACGGGTTTTTTGTTTTTTGACAGGTCACAACTGAAATGGCTTCTCAACCGGATCAGACGCCGAGGCCGCAAAAAGAATCTTCGAAGCAAGTCACCAAAATTAAATCACAAAGGGAATAACCAATACAAGTCGCTCATTGCAACTCAATGATTCATACAAGGGAAAGCGTCAGCTCAAGAGGCGGCAGTTTTGGGGGAAGAATTCACAAAAGAGATAAAGATGGGAAAGAAATAATGATTGTCGCCGAAGCTAGAAAATTCGAGCCATGGCAACTAAAACCAATACTTTATTCAGCAGCAGACCTTCCCGAAGATGGCCCAAGTAATAACCCTTTGGTGATAACAGTAAACATAAACAAGGCAACAGTACCACGAATTCTGGTAGATCCAGGAAGTTCGGTAGATGTATTATTCGGAATGACATACAGGGAATATTTCTCAAACACTCCACTGATGCCCTCGGATTATACCATCTACGGATTCAACGGAAGAGCGTCAAAACCAAAAGGAGACATCTCGCTACCAGTATACGTGGCATCAATGGAGCTAAAAACAACGTTATGTGTCCTGGACATAGAATCACCATACAGTGCCATCCTGGGACGACCATGGTTGCATGGAATCTTAGGGGTGCCCTCTACATTACATCAGAAACTCAGATTTCCAACCCCCGAAGGTATCGGTGAGATCAAAGGCGATGGCTCGGAATCCAAAGCGTGTCATGAGAAAGATGTCGACCAAAGAAAAAACGCGCGACGCAACCGAAGGAAATGATACAAGCAGCAAAAGGAGGCAATGATTCGCGAGGAAATTAATCAAATAATGCAGGGCAAAAAGGTAATCACGAAGGAAGCACCGAAGGATCCCAGTGCCATGAACGACGACACCCCGAATTTCACCCCGACAGAGCCTACCGAAGAGATAAATATTGGAACTAGTGAAGATCCGAAGATTGTAAAAATTGGAACGTTACTGACAAAGCAGCAGCGAAGTGAGTTGGAAGATTTGATGAAGGAATATGCCGACGTCTTCGCTTGGAAAATGAGCGAGATGCAAGGAATAGACCCCAGTTTGGCCTGCCATCATTTAGATATAAACCCTTCGGTGCGACCATTCAAGCAAAGGCCTCGAAAGCTAGCGGACATATACCAAACGGCGGTCGAATCAGAGTTAAACAAGATGATCGAAACATGAATTATCAAAAAAATACAATACGCAGATTGGATATCTAACATGGTTATCGTGCCAAAGAAAAACAAAGGAGTGCGCATATGCATCGATTTCAGCAACTTAAACAAGGCGTGTCCCAAGGATCCCCATCCCTTGCCCAGCATAGACCAAATGGTTGACGCAACGGCCGGACATGAGCTACTAAGTTTCATGGATGGTTATTCTGGCTACAACCAGATTCCATTGGCGGAAGAAGATCAAAAACATACGGCGTTTTTAACATCCAACGGGCTATACTGTTATACCAGAATGCCATTTGGGTTAAAGAACGCCGGTGCCACATACCAGAAGGCCATGGAGAATATCTTTCGTCCTTGGCTAAAAAAGACCGTCGAAGCCTACGTAGACGACATGTTGGTCAAAAGCAAAAAAGCCGGCACCCATGTGCAAGACCTTCGGGAAATACTGGAAAAGATGCGACAAATCAACATGAAAATCAACCCAGCAAAGTGTATCTTCGGAGTGACCTCTGGAAAATTCTTAGGATACATAGTCACAAAAACTGGCATCGAAGCAGATCCTTTAAAGGTGCAAGCAATCCGAGAAATGCCTTCGCCAGCAACCATAAAGGAGGTGCAAGCTTTAAACGGGAGATTGGCTGCTCTTAGCAGATTTATTGCACGATCCTCGGATCGATGTAAAGAATTCTTTAGCATTCTGAAAAGGGTGAACCATTCGTGTGGACAGATGAAAGGGATGCTGCTTTTCAAGGGATCAAAACTTACCTAGCAAGCTTACCAGCCTTACAGCGCCCAGAGAAGGACGAGAACTTGAAACTATACATAGCCGCGAGCAAGGATGCCATTAGTGCAGTGTTAGTAACAACCAAAGAAGAAGAGAAACCAGTGTACTACATCAGTAGGACTCTTTTTCCAGCCGAGAAGAATTACACTAAATTGGAGCAGCTAATTCTCGCGCTAGTAGTAGCAACGCAAAAGCTTCGGACTTACTTTCAAGCCCACAAAATAATTGTGCTAACAAAAACACCAATCGAGTCCATTCTGAAAAATCTCCAGGCAGCAGGAAGAATAGCGAGATGGAACGCTCAAATTGGTCAATATGACGTGGAATATGAAATCAGAACGGCATTAAAGTCCCAGATCATCGCAGACTTCTTGGCCGAATTTCCAATAGAAGAAGATTACGAAGACGAACCAATATTGGGAATTGAAGATGACGATGGTCCCGAAGACTTGCTAGAACAGTACCATCCTCGGAGGTGGGAGATTTTCATCGATGGATCGGTAAACAGTGATGGCCGAGGTATTGGCATAGTCTTTACATCGCCCGAAGGAGAGCGCACCGTCTTTGCACTTCGTTTGGAGTTCGAAGCAACAAACAATGAAACAGAATACGAAGCACTGATTCATACTTTAAAACGAATGATTAGCATGGAAATCCAGGAAGCAAGAATCACAACGGACTCGCAGCTGGTCGTACGACAGCTAGATGGGAGTTATCAGTCTAATGATTTGTTATCTAAGTATAAGAAGTTAGCACGAAGGCTCATGTCGAAAATTCCGCATCTCAAAATACGACCCATTTGCAGAAAGGACAATAGGCACGCAGATGCTCTGGCGTTCATCGCCTCCAAGATAACAGATAAAAGCATAATTTCCATTGAAATTGGAAGAGTGAAACAATCATCAATAGAAGCCGAAGAAGGAGAACTGGTGATGTCTATCCAAGAAGAACATGACGATTGGAGAACTCCCATAAGAAAGTACTTGGAAAACAAAGAATTACCAAGCAGTCCACTAGAGGCACACAAAGTGATTAGTAGATCTGCTAACTACCGACTCATAGACGGGGTCTTACATCGGCAGTCCTTCTTGGGACCATTGTTAAGGTGCGTGCACCGAGTAGACGGAATTGCGCTAATGAAAGAATTGCATAGCGGCGAGGCAGGTACCCACAGTGGTGCAAGAGCACTAGCACAGCGAACAAAGGCCCAAGGGTACTACTGGCCATATATGCATGCCGATGCAAAGAATATCTTCCAAAAATGTGATCCATGCCAAAGATTTGCTAAGCGAATCCATGCGCCGACAACAAACCTGAACTCAGTCTTAAGCCCATGGCCCTTCGCCAAATGGGGAGTAGACATTGTCGGCCCATTTATTCCAGGAACGGGGCAACGAAGATACATCATCGTTGCAACCGATTACTTCTCCAAATGGATCGAAGCAAAAGCCTTGCGAAGTCACACGGGGAAAGAAGTGTTCACCTTTTTCTGGGAAAATATATTCTGTCGTTTTGGAGTACCCGCGGAGATAGTTTCGGATAACGCCCAAGAATTTCTCAGTGCCGAAGTTAAAGAACTTCTAAATCAATACAACGTAAGGCTTGGTACATCGACGCCAATCTATCCTCAAAGCAACGGGCAGGCCGAATCAACAAACAAAACCATAGGAGACAATCTGAAAAAGCGAGTATTGCCGCACAAAAAGCAGTGGTGCGAACATCTGCACAATGTACTATGGGCATTCCGAACCTCACAAAGACGAGCAACGGGAATGACTCCTTTTCACCTAACATATGGGACCGAGGCAGTACTGCCTACGAAAATAATGATACCAACGGACAAATACAAAGCATGGGAGCAGAACCTATCGGCAGATTTAATATACGCAAAATTGGATGACCTCGAAGAAGAAAGGGAGGAAGCTCGGCAGCACATTATCAACTACCAGAAAGGGGCTGCCCGAGGTTACAACAAAAAAGTAATTGAACGAGAGTTTCAACCTGGCGAGCTTGTGTTGCGCGAAATACCTCCCTATCAAAAAGGAAACGCAGGAAAGCTAGAACCAATATGGGAAGGCCCGTACACAATCAAGCAAAAAGCGGGAAAAGGAGCGTACAAGCTAATTGACGAAAAAGATGGTCTTGGACTCGACAATGCGTGGAACGCCAAATACATAAGGAAGTACTACTCGTAAATATACCATGTACCTTCAAAAATAAAGAAAACTTTGCGACAAAAGCTTCGAGTCAAACTCCAAAGCATGATCTGGTCAAAAGGCTGTAACGCCGAGGCAAAAACGCCAACCAAACAAAAAGGCTGTAACGCCGAGGCAAAAACGCCAACCAAACAAAAAGGCTGTAACGCCGAGGCAAAAACGCCAACCAAA